>JABUQX010022704.1:22500-41500 GCA_015478945.1 Trachelipus rathkii
TATATATATTATATATATATATATATATATATATATATATATGTTGCGTGCGTGCGTGCGCGTGTGTTTGTGTGTGTGTGTAAGGATGTGTGTGTAGGTGTGTGTATGTGTGTAAATTTTGAAATCGCTACATTGAAAGTGCCTATATTTTCCCCTAAAATTAAATATTTGGGCCAAACCTAATTGCACTTGTATTTTTTATTAGTGATTTGGGTTCACTCGCAAAATCCACAAAGTTACACAATTATATATATCTGAATAATCGAGGAGCCGTTTAATTGGTCCAAACCCTCAGAATAATAATAATAATAATAATAATAATAATAATAATAATAATAATAATAATAATAATAATAATAATAATATATAATAATAATATAATAATAATAATAATAATAATAATAATAATAATGGAGTAATAGTAGTAGTTGTGATTATTATTATTATTATTATTATTATTATTATTATTATTATTATTATTATTATTATTATTATTATCTGTTTAATTCAGTGACCTTAATCTTCTATGTTTGAATGAAATGAACACAGTACTCTTATGAACACAGTGAACATTTGTACATTTTGTATTTGTACGCTTACTTTCCTCACATGAATGTATGAACACTAAGCGCACTTTTGCTCATTTGTACTTTCGTACTTGTAAACTTAAATTTACAAAGCACTGTATGAGCTCTAAGTGAATTTATATACATCTGTAATTGTACTCTTGCTTTCACACGACTATATCAACACTAAGTGAATTTATGTACATATGTACTTGTACTCTTACTTGCACATGACTATATCAACACTAAGTGAATTTATGTACATTTGTACTTGTACTCCTGCTTTCACATGACTATATCAACACTAGGTGAATTTATGTACATCTGTACTTGTACTCTTGCACATGACTATCAACAATAAGTGAATTTATGTACTTCTGTACTTTTACTCCTGCTTTCACATGACTTTATCAACACTTAAGTGAATTAATGTACATCTGTACTTAAACTCTTACTTGTATATGACTATCAACAATAAATGAATTATGTACATCTATACTTGTACACTTGCACATGACTATATCAACACTAACTAAACTCTTGTGCCTTTGTACTTGTAAACTTATTTGCACAGTACTGTATCAACAAAGTTGACTTTCTTCATTTGTACTTGTACACTTGGGCAGTACTGTACACCACTAAGAGAATTTTTGTACATTCTAATTTGTACATTTAGCATACAGTTGTATCGATAATAAGTACAGTTGCACGTCTTTACTTGTACACTTGCAAAAAAAGATGGGAAACCGGCAAATTTTTGGCGACACAAACACCGGCTCCGGTTTTATAATTTTAAAATAACCTATTACGGCTCCGGCTCCGGCTCCGGCTCCGGCTTTACCTAAAACTATGTGACTCTTTTGTTCCTGCTCCATAAGCTCTACACTTTCTCTCCAACAAAAAATATAAAAAAGTGTGTGTGTGTATTCGACTAAATTTTACGCATTAACAATGAGTTTTTTTTGTGTGCGGTGCGGTGCGACACAATTCCAATGTCCCCGGTGTGGTGCGTAAAATTCCGGTGTTTGACCAACCCTAATGCATATTATAGTAGTAAGCGTCATCTTTTGAGGTCAAGATTGTGCGACTCGTCTTTCAACACAGTTTCATCATTTCTTTGTCCATCTTTGACCCCAAACTTAACCCCTATGCTCATTCTTACATGTACTCCACTATTAGTAACGTCTTGCGCACTCTTTTTTCTATTCACCCTACGTCCTATGTCTTCAAACGTTGTGTATCGGGTCATATCGCTCGTCTATCGGGTCTATCGGTCGCGTATCGGGTCATATCAGTGTACTTTGATAAACTTCTTTTGAGAATCTTGAGGGTTGTATAAAAGATCAGCCATACTTGGATAAACTTCTTAGTTGGGAATCTTGAGGGACGTATAAAAGATCAGCCTGACTTGGATAAACTTCTTAGTTGGGAATCTTGAGGGAGGTATAAAAGATCAGCCTGACTTTGATAAACTTCTTAGTTGGGAATCTTGAGGGAGGTATAAAAGATCAGCCTGACTTTGATAAACTTCTTAGTTGGGAATCTTGAGGGAGGTATAAAAGATCAGCCTGACTTTGATAAACTTCTTAGTTGGGAATCTTGAGGGAGGTATAAAAGATCAGCCTGACTTTGATAAACTTCTTAGTTGGGAATCTTGAGGGAGGTATAAAAGATCAGCCTGACTTTGATAAACTTCTTAGTTGGGAATCTTGAGGGTTGTATAAAAGATCAGCCTGACTTTGATAAACTTCTTAGTTGGGAATCTTGAGGGAGGTATAAAAGATCAGCCTGACTTTGATAAACTTCTTAGTTGGGAATCTTGAGGGAGGTATAAAAGATCAGCCTGACTTTGATAAACTTCTTAGTTGGGAATCTTGAGGGAGGTATAAAAGATCAGCCTGACTTTGATAAACTTCTTAGTTGGGAATCTTGAGGGTTGTATAAAAGATCAGCCTCACTTGGATAAACTTCTTAGTTGGGAATCTTGAGGGATGTATAAAAGATCAGCCTGACTTGGATAAACTTCTGAGTTGGGAATTTTGAGTGTTCTATAAGAGATCAACCTGACTTGCATAAACATCTTAGTTGGGAATCTTGAGGGAGGTATAAAAGATCAGCCTGACTTTGATAAACTTCTTAGTTGGGAATCTTGAGGGAGGTATAAAAGATCAGCCTGACTTGGATAAACTTCTTAGTTGGGAATCTTGAGGGAGGTATAAAAGATCAGCCTGACTTTGATAAACTTCTTAGTTGGGAATCTTGAGGGAGGTATAAAAGATCAGCCTGACTTTGATAAACTTCTTAGTTGGGAATCTTGAGGGTTGTATAAAAGATCAGCCTGACTTGGATAAACTTCTTAGTTGAGAATCTTGAGGGACGTATAAAAGATCAACCTGACTTGGATAAACTTCTTAGTTGGGAATCTTGAGGGTTGTATAAAAGATGAGCCTGACTTGGATAAACTTCTTAGTTGGGAATCTTGAGGGACGTATAAAAGATCAGCCTGACTTGGATAAACTTCTTAGTTGGGAATCTTGAGGGTTGTATAAAAGATCAGCCTGACTTGGATAAACTTCTTAGTTGGGAATGTTGAGGGATGTATTGTCACCGTACGCGGTCGGGTATTTTTCGATATTGCATGGTATTTTTCAAACAAGCGTCAAATACGGTTTACCGTACTCCTTCTATTCGCTGAATGCAGACTTTTGTTGCAGCACGCTTTTGTCTTTCGTCCTTCTTATTTTTGCATTTTTATTTATTTATTAACAAAGACTGCTCTGCTTTATTTCAAGCTAATTCGTGCACGTTTATGTGAATTGTGGGATTCCAGTTGTCGTTTGCATTTATTGTTCCATATCTTGTTTTTGTGAAATACATTTGATTGTTTGACTGGTATTTCTTTCCAACCATCGAACGTCAGTATAAAAGACCAGCCTGACTTGGATAAACATTAGTTGGAAATCTTGAGGGATGTATAAAAGATCAGCCTGACTTGGGTAAACTTAATTGGGAATCTTGAGGGTTGTGTAAAAGATCAGCCTCACTTGGATAAACTTCTTAGTTGTGAATCTTGAGGGACGTATAAAAGATCAGCCTGACTTGGATAAACTTCTTAGTTGGGAATCTTGAGGGTTGTATAAAAGATCAGCCTGACTTGGATAAACTTCTTAGTTGGGAATCTTGAGGGACGTATAAAAGATCAGCCTGACTTGGGTAAACTTAATTGGGAATCTTGATGGTTGTGTAAAAGATCAGCCTGACTTGGATAAACTTTTATACAAGTTTGACAGATCGGCCTGACTTGGATAAACTTCTTAGTTGGGCTGATAATAGTAGAAAACGAATTTCAAGCAAGAAAAAAAGTGTATAGTAGTTCATATTGGCAATTTAAATAAGGATCTTAATCACGACATAAATGGTAAATGGCTGGAGTCTGCCGTGGTTATTAGTAGCGATTTAAAAAAAAAAATTTTAACCACCACTCACGGACAGGAAAGTGTGTAAAACGCATCAAAAGCGTAAACATCTAACGCAAATTTCGCAGATGAGCATAAACGCAGGTTTTAAAGTGAAGGGAGATTAAATTCAGCAGGAAACATAAGAGATGGAAGAGAATTCCACAGAACAGAGGTGGCTGGAAAAGAAGCGCATCAGCGAACAAGCCTGGCGTTATTAATGTCAACACAAAAACTCATGTGTGATCACAGAGCATTGTCTGCATTATGGAATAGAGCTAACTACCAAAATGATCATAATTATAAAAAATTCAATGCTGCCTGCAAGAGTAAGGAAGTAATGATCAAGACCTATAATAGTTGTATTTGAATACTGTGCTGAGGATTAATCCCCTCATATAAAAAAAAAAATATATTGAAATATTGATGTAGTACAAAATAGAGCTACTTTCCAATTATAGTTACGGGAAGAGTTTGAAGGAAATGGACATTTTACAATGAAAAAGAAAGTTCTTATAAGGGATATAATCCGTGTTTGTAATAGACTTTCGCTTCTCAACTCTACTGAAAATGGTAAGTTTATGCTTGGATTGGTTTATCTCAAGATGGCTTAATTTTTTAAAAATAGGATTTGTAGGCATATAAATGAATTCTAGAATTATATAGTTAACATGCAATGTTGTTCTTTTTATTTTTATTTTTACCAATGGGCCATGTTTAAAGCAGTGGTTGTATGGTATATATATAAAAAAATTTTTTTTTTTTTTTTTTTGATGTTTGAATTCATTGTGAGTTAACGGGTGTGGTTCACTACCATATACAGTGTTAATTTAGTATTCCCGTTTAAACTTAATTTGCACGTACTGAGTGGAATATTAGTGGTTGATAAAAACAGTTTATTAAAAAAATGAACATCTTTATTGATAGTAATTAGAAATAGTGTTTAATGCAAAGGAACTACATGTAAATTTTCAAAGGTACATTTCAAAAAGGAAATAAATTCCTACGGGAACCAAAACCAGAATTAATTCCGAAAATCCGGCCGGATTTCCGTTACACATCTAGGTACTAGTTTAATATCGATTTTTAAATCTAATGATGTAATTTTAAATCTAATGATGTAATTTTAAATCTAATGATGTAATTTTAAATCTAATGATGTAATTTTAAATCTAATTATATTCCTTTAGATCAGTGGTTCCCAACCGATATTGGGCCATGCCCCACCTAGACATTTATATAAAATCCTGATGCCCCCCTGTGATATTTAATTTCTGTTACTCAAAATTTTATTGGTATCCACGTGAAGGAAGCTTAAAAGATCATTAACCTGGTCTCTAAACAAGCTTCCAAAGAATATGCATTCATAAAAGAGAAAAATAAAAAACAAAGGGCAGTTACATAAATAAAGTTTACAAACATAATGCAGAAAAACTGAAATGCAGAAAAAACTGCAGAAAAACTACAGAGAAAATGAAGAAAAACTGAAATCCAGAAAAATAAAATATTTGAAATGAAAGCTTTATTCTTCTATACTTTGAAAAATAATAATGGTATAGATACTTAATAAAAATGAAAAAAAAATTGAGGGCTCACCTCAAATTTTGTTTGTGTGGGGGGAGACGGGAAAAGCCTTATGTAAAATTTACACATATACATACATACATATGTATGTAGCATACTGTATATGCACCATATGTATTAAACACGCACGCACACTCATACATTCTCTAGAAAACAATTAACTGTTAATAACTCATTCTCGAATTGCTACCTTCGTCTGTCGGTATGGTGATAGTCAAAGGGTGCAAGTCCAATGCATGCCTCACCAGTGGGGCCCACGCCCCACGTTGGGAATTACTGCTTTAAATAATAATCTGAGGTAGAAGGAATTTTGGAGTTGCAACTCAACAATATGAAGTGGCGAAAAAAGAATAATAAGAAAAAGAATACGTAAAGAAAAAAAGAAGAAAAAAAGAGGAAAAACGAAAGAAAAAGAAAAAAAAGAAAAAAGAAACAAATGGAGAATAAAAATAAAGACAGCTATAACAAAAATAAAACAAAAAGCAATAACTTTCAACGTATTTACAAAACAATGAGGTAATAATAATAATAATAATAATAATAATAATAATAATAATAATAATAATAATAATAATAATAATAAAAATAATAATAATAAAAATAATAATAATAATAATAATAATAATAATAATAATAATATGGTCTTACTATTTCTCCTCGCTTCATTTTGGTTTGTAGATAGGACTGAATCTTGTCAAATAAATTGTGCCCATTACTGATGTTATTGTGAAGATGAGACGGAGTATGGGGCGGTGGGTATGCATTGGGCGAACCAGGAGTTGGGGTGCCATTATTGGCACCCAAAAGGTGATTGGGGTGATGCCCGAAGAGGTTAGCGGCGCTGACCTGTTGACGGAGCTTCGCTAGGATGTCTTCTCCCATTTCCATCCCTCCCGAGGGTTTGAGGGGGCTGTCTCGACCCCCCACGCTGCCAATCATATCCTCTTGATCCATTTCGCTTAGGCGGTCGTCAGGAGGCCCAGACTGTTGAAGGATTATTATTATTATTATTATTATTATTATTATTATTATTATTATTATTATTATTATTATTATTATTAATTATTATAATAATAAGTAGTAGTAGTAGTAGTTATTCAAAATATATTATTATTATTATTATTATTATTATTATTATTATTATTAGTAGTAGTAGTAGTAGTAGTAGTAGTAGATGTAGTAAGTGATGAGGGTACATGAGACTGAGGCGAGAGTGCGTGGCTAATAATAATAGTTATCATGGTTATGGATAAAATTTATATACCTTAACCTCGTCAAATGATATATAATATCTATTATATATATATATATATATATATATATATAATATTATATATATATAATATATATATCTATACTAATATAATATAATATTAATATATATATATATATATATATATATTATAAAAATATAATATATATATATATATATATATATATATATATATATATATATATATATATCTATTATATATATATATATATATATATAGACTTATTGTTATATAAATATATATATATATATATAATATATATAATATATATATATACGCGTATATATATATATATACCGTATATATATATATAATAATATATATTATATATATATATATTAATATATATATATATATATATATATATATATATATATATATATATATATATATTTAAACAAACACAACACTTCCACTTACATAATAGCGCCTCTAACACGGTATAAAGAATAAAATAATAAATCAATATATATATATATATATATATATATATATATATATATATATATATATATATATATATATATATATATATATATATATTATATATATTATATATATATAAATATATAATATATATATATATATATATATATATACGGTATATATATATATATATATATATATATATTATATATATATATATATATATAATATATATATATATATATATATAATATATATATATATATTAATATATATATATTATATATATATATATATATATTATATATATATATATATAATATTGACATCCGACGACATGATCTCCAATATGTCATCTAAATACTAAAATAAAACATTTACGGAATATTAAATGTTAAAAAAAAAAGAGAAACTTACTTAATAAATTAGTCCTGGAAACTTTCTGCACTTGTTAATACAACTATATTTGTTCGCGTTTCCAGGATAAGGCACAAAAATTCAAACCATCATGCATCCTAACATTCCCTTTTTGTCAGCCGTTTGTATATATTGTTGGTTTATAGCGAGTCATTTAATATCTGAATTTATTGAAAGCAATTTGCATTTTAAGAAAAGAACTTTTTATACATATTCTCAGCTTTCAATTCATTGAGCTTTTCTTCACATACTATGTTTGCTCAACTATAAAATACTGCTGGGAGAACAGGTTTCGACAACTCTTAGAAAATGGTGAAGCAAAAACAATGTTGGGAGAGAGCAGATTTGATATCGCTGATCATTTTGCGGAACTGAACACTGCTTTGAGATCAGGTAAGAAATCGTTCAGCAAGTTGAGCAACTTGGGAGAGCAGGTAAGAAATCGTTCAGCAACTTGAGCTAAACACTCTATAAAAAGTGTGAAGAGTGAAGACTTGTCACGTGATACATCTAACAACTTCCAGCCACTTATTCTAGTACATTTGACTTGAAGCATCCTAAAAACTTTGAATACCAAAATTTATCAATTTAATATTTATCTAAATGAGTAAAGAACCATCCTAAAACAATATACATGCCTATTAAAAATGAATCGTAGAAGAGAGTCTATCATTAAACTAGTCTAAAAACGTTCCGGTTATTTTTCTACGACTTGTACGACTAGGACATACGATCCAAAAAAACAAAATATCAAATTTAAAAACTCTAAAGAATTAATAACATCTTACCCAGAAACTATAACACCTATTTAAAATCCTTGGAAATCATTACTGACCTAAAACCTAGAAAAAAAACGTTACAACAATATTGTCTTTATTGACCCCAATGAAATTAATAAAGCTAACTTACCAAATAATATATTCTAAATCATAAAAAACCTTTTACTCCAAACTATAACAGCTATTAAAAAGCCAAAGATACCATTTTCTCACTTAAAAACCCAATCTAAAAACTTCCATCACTTTTCTACGACTTGTAGTTCACGAGCTATTTCTTAATGTTTTGAATTCAAAAAACCAAAATATCAAAATTTTAATTCTATCAAATGAATTAAAAACTTTTATACCAAAATTATAACAGCAAAAAATTTACTACAACATCGTTCTTAACCTAAACCTCAATCTAAAAACGCAGTTTTAATTTCACGACTATTTCACACAGAACAAATGTTGAATCAAAAAACCAAAATTTAAATCAATTTTAAAGTTTCTAAATGAATAGAACCTTACCAAAAACATCAGCATAAAAATCCGAGTGACCTCGTATCCTCATAAAACCCAATCTAAAAACCTTCCAGTCACTTTTCTACGACTTCACGAGCTATGACATATATGAATTTCAAAAAAACCAAATAATCAAATTTTAAATTTATCTAATGAAGAAAACCATACTCCAAAAACTATAACACTATAAAAAATCCCAAACACCATCGGATTCCTCACTAAACCCCAATCTAAAAACTTCCATCACTTTACGAACTGTATTTCAGAGCTAGACGATTATAGTTGAATTCAAAAAACAAAAAAAGCAAGTAATATTTTACTAAAAAATAAGGGAAACTCCAAAAACTATAACACCTATAAAAATCCGAAGCACCATCTTCCTACTACGCAATCAAAAAGTTCAATAGTTGAATTGAATTACTGGAACATTATATTTAATTTCAAAAAACCAAAATTATTCAAACTTTAAATTTATCTAATGAATTAAGAACCTTTACTCCAAAAATAACAGCTATTAAAATCCGAATATACCATAGTATTCCTCACACTAAAACCAATCAAAACGTTCCCCAGTCACTTTCTACGACTCGATTTCACGAGCTATGACATTTGATATGTTGACATTTCAAAAAAACCACAATTACAAATTTAGAATTTTCAAAGAATTAAGAAACCTTTTACTCAAAAACTAAAACATATTAAAATCCGAAGTCACCATCATCCTCACTAAACCCAATCTAAACTCCAGGTCACTTCTAACTCGTATCACGACTATACATTAAGGTTTATTCAAAAAACCAAAATTATCAAATTTAATTTTACAAATTGAATTTTTTCCTTTTTCTCCAAAGCTATAACAGCTATTAAATCCACACCATCGTTTCCTCACTAAAAACCCAACAAAAACTCCATCACTTACGACTTATTCACGAGTAGGACATTAAGTGTGAATTCAAAAAACCAAAATTATCAAATTTTAATATTTCTAAAGGAATAAAACTTTACTCCAAAACTAAACAGCTATTAAAAATCCACCATCGTTTTCCTCACTAAAACCCAATCTAAAACGTTCCAGTTTTTCTACGACTGTATTTCACGAGCTATACATTTATATGTTGACATTTCAAAAAACAAAATTCATCAAATTTAAATTTACCTAAATGAATAAAATCCTGATAAATTATTTTCCGTTAGAAAAAAATCAAGTACCTTCGTATCCTCACTAAAACCCAATCTAAAAAACGTCCAGTCACTTTTCTACCGACTTGTATCACGACTATGACATTATAAATTGGATTCAAAAAACCAAATACAAATTTAAAGAATCTAAAGAATCTAAAACCTTTACTCCAAAACTAAACAGCTATTAAAAGTCCGATAATAGTTTATAACTTGAAGCCTAATGCTAAGAGTATTTCATTCTTTTCTTTAAATGCTAGATTTATTTAAAAAACCTTAATTATCAACCATAATTTTTATCTAAATGAATAAGAACCTTTTACTCCAAAGTAAAAAAAACATAACACTATTAAAATCAAATAAATCGTATTCCTCACTAAAACCCAATCTAAAAACTTCATCACGATACTAGACTCGATATTTCACAGAATGCGACATTATAGTTTGGAAATTTCAAAAAACCCAAAATTAATCAAATTTAATATCTAAATGAATTAAGAACCTTACTCCAAAACTATAACAGCTATAAAAAACCCGAAGTCACCATATTCCTCACACAAAACCCAATCTAAAAACTTCCCAGTCACTTTTCTACGACGACTATGGACAGTTAAGTCTTGAATTCAAAAAACTAAATTCATCAAATTTTGTATTTTATCACATAATATGAACCATTACTAAAAACTAAACACTTATAAAAATCAAAGTCACATCGTAGTTAAACACTTTAAAAAAAAGTACAACAATCGAAGTCACTTGTACAACTTAGGTACAGATAGTGACATCATTTAATCAAAACCAAAATTACAAATTGAAATTCTATCTAAATGAAAAGAACCGTATCCAAAACTTATAACAGTATCCAAAGATCCAACAACCCCTCTGGTAGGCTCCAAAACGTCCATTTTTCACACTTAAGGACTATGACATATATGTTTGAATTCAAAAAACCAAAATTTAACAAATTTGAATTTGATCTAAAATGAATAAAACCTTTACTCCAAAAACTATAAACACTATTAAAAACCGAGGGACCATCTCTCCACTAAAACCCAATCTTAAAAAACGTTCGGTCACTTCTACACTCGATTCACAGCATGACCAGTATATTGAATCAAAAAACCAAAAGTATCAAATTTTAAATTTATCTAAAGAAGAGGAATTTACTCCAAAACTATAACATCTTATAAAATCAATCACCATCCGTTCCTAAAACCTAAACTCATGTAAAAACTTCCCATTATTTCACGACTGTATTCACGCACCTAGCATATAGTTTTTGAATTTCAAAAAACAAAATTATCAAATTTAAGTGTATAAAACGCATCAGAGCGTACTTAAATGGAAAATGAAATTAAAAATCCGAAATGACCTTCGTATTCCTCACTTAAAACCAATCTAAAAACTCCAGTCACTTTCTCACTTATTCACGACAGGACATATAGTTGTAGTCAAAAAACCTAAATTACAAATTAAATTTATCTAAATAATAAAACCATTACTCCAATATAACAGCTATTAAAATCCAAAGTCACCATCGTATCCTCACTAAAACCCAAATCAAAACGCCAGTTCACTTCTACACTCTGATTCACACTATGACATATATTTTAATTCAAAAAACAAAAATATCAAAATTTAATATTTATCTAAAAATCGACTTTACTCCAAAACTATAACACTATTAAAAAACCGAGAGTCACCATTTTCCTCACTTAAAACCAATCTAAAAACGTTCCAGTTATTTTCACGACTTGTATTCACGAGTAATGGACATTAAGTTTGAATTTCAAAAACAAAATTATCAAATTAGAATTTATAAATTTGAATGAGGACTGTTACTCCAAACGATAACATCTTATAAAATTCCAATCACCACCTATCATCAGTAAAACCCATCTAATAACGTTCCCAGTCACGTCTACGACTCATTCACGACCATGACACATTATAGCTATTGAATTCAAAAAACCCAAAATATAAATTTAAATTTATCTAAAAAAATTATTTCATTTAGCAAAAACAAAACTATTTTAAAAATCCGAAGCCCACGTATCCACTCAAAACCAATACAAAACGTTCCAGGTCACTCTACACTCGGTATTCACGATGCTATAAATATGTATTCAAAAAACCAAAATTATCAATTAATATTTATCTAAATAAATAAGAACCTTTTTCTCCAAAGCCTATAACAGCTATTAAAATTCCAAAGTCACCGTTTTCCTCACTAAAACCCAATCTAAAACTACAGCACTTTACTACCGATCATTCACGACGCTATGACATTTATTGTCTGATTCAAAAACAAAATTATCAAATTTTAATATTTTTATCTAAATATAAATGACCTTTTACTCCCAAACTATAACAGCTATTAAATTAATCATCGCTTTCCACTTAAAACCCAATCTAACTTCCAGTATTTTCTACGACTGTATCACGAGCATGGACATATATGTTGAATTTCAAAAACCAAAATTATCAATTTAAAATTTTATACTAAATGAATTAAGAACCTCTACCCAAAACTATAACAGCTATTAAAAATCCGAAGGAACCCCTTTTCTCACTTAAAAACCCAATCTAAAAACGTTCAGTCACTTTTCTACGACTCATTCACGCAGCTATGACATAATTTGAATTTCAAAAAACCAAAATTATCAAATTTTAATATTTTTATCTAATGAATTAAGAACCTTTACTCCAAAACTTAAACACTATTAAAAATTCAAGCACCATCGTTGCCTTACCAAACACTCAATCGAAAAACGTTCCATATTCGACGACTGTATGCACGAGCTATGAATTATATGTTTGAATTCAAAAAACCAAAATATCAAATTTTAGAATTATCAAATAATTTCAACATTAGGGCAAAAGCTATAAAAAATCCAAAGTCACCATCGATCCCACTTAAAACCCAACTAAAAAAACGTCCAGTACTTTTCTACGACTGATTCACAGCTAATGACATTTATAGTAATTTAAAAAACCAAATTATCAAATTAAATTTTAGACTAATGAATAAAACCTTTATCCCAAAACATATAACAGCTATTAAAAATTCAACACCATCGTTCCTACCAAATCTCAATCTAAAAACTTCCCGTATTTTCACGACTGATTTCACGAGCTATGACATAAATTGAAATTTCAAAAACCAAATTACAAATTTAGTTTTACTAATAATAAGAACCTTTACTCCAAACCAAACCACTATTAAAAATCGAAATGACCTTCTATCCCACTTAAAACCCATCTAAAAACGTCCACACTTTTCTACACTGTTATTTCACGAGCTAAATGACATTATATGTTGAATTTCAAAAAAACCCTAGGATTATCAAATTTAAGAATTTATCTTTTAAATGAATTAAACAAGCCGCTTCTTATGGCTCATAAAAATCGAAGTCGAATCGTCATTCATCACTTAAAACCCATCCTCAATAACGACAGCGGTCCCTATACTTTTAAAATTATTCCATTAAATGTTAATCAAAAAAACCCAAAATTCATCAAATTTTAATATTTTATCTAAATAATAGAACCTTTTCACTCCAAACTATAACTTAAAAAATCGAAGTCACCATCGTTTTCCCTACCTAAAACCCAATCTAAAAACCCTTCCAATACTTTTAACCTAACTTGTATTTCACCTATGGACATTTAAGGTGAATTCAAAAAACCCAAAATTATTCAAATTTTAAATTTACTAAAAGTAAGACCTTTAAGCAAAACTATCATTAAAAATCCGAAGTGACCATCGTTATCCTCACTTAAAACCCAATCTAAAAACTTCCAGTCACTTTTCTAAGACTTGTATCTCACGAGACATTCAATAATTGATGTCAAAACCAAAAATTATCAAAATTTAATATTTATCTAAAAATCGACTCTTACTCCAAAACTATAACAGTATTAAAAATCCGAAGACACTATTCCTCACTTAAACCCAATCTAAAAAACGTTCCAGCACTTTATCACGACCTATTTACACTGAGGACAGATATGGGGTTAATCCAAAAAACCAAAATAGTCAAATTTTAATAGTTATCTAATAATAAACCCTTTCTCCAAAAACTAACACATTAAAATCGTATCACATCGTTTCACCTAAACTCAATCTAAAAACGTCCAGTATCACACTTGATCACAGCATGACATATTATTTGGAATTTCAAAAACCAAAATTATCAAATTTTTGAAATTTTATCAAAAGAAATTAAAACCTACCAAAAACTATAACACATTAAAATCCGAAGACCTCCGTATCCACTTAAAACCCATCTAAAACGTCCACACTTTCTACACTTGTATTCACGACTATGACATTGATATGTTGAAATTCAAAAAAACCTAAAATCAAATTTTAGAAATTTGATCAAAGAATAAGAACCATTACGTCCAAAACTATAAACATTTATTAAAGTTTGTCAAAGATGCTGCTGCTTTAAAACCAAATCTAAAAATGAAACAGTTCGCAGACTAATTATTTAAGCTTGGGGTTTCAACTAGGACATATATTTTGAATTTCAAAAAACCCAAAATATCAAATTTAAATATCTAAATTTACTAAGAACCTTTACTCCAAAACTATAACAGCATTACCAATCAATCACCATCTTCCTTACTAAACCAATTAAAAACGCTCCAGGTTATTTCACACTGATATCACGACTATGACATATGATCAATTCAAAAACCAAAATAATCAAATTTTAAATTATCTAAAAATAAGACCTACTCCACAACTTAACACATAAAATCCTAATCACCAACGATCATCACTTAAACCCAATCTAAAAAACGTTCCATCACTTCTCAGCTCGTATTTCACGACTAGACATAATTGGAAATTCAAAAACCAAAATATCAAATAGCAATTTTAGTTCCTAGAAAATAAACCTTACTCCAAAACTTATAACACATAAAAAAAATACGAATCACCATCGTATTTCCTCACTTAAAACCCATCTAAAAACGTCCAGTCACTTTTCTACGACTTGAATTCAGGCATCATACTATAGTCTTGCATATACACTACCTTGCCTTTTTGTAATTGAGATCAGTTATCTAATAATTAATGATCCTTCTTTATATCAAAGCAACTTAATCAGAATCCGAACTCTCCTAACTATCCCACCTAAAACCCAATCTACAAGCACACCAGATGTTTTTCGGGTATATGGACATTTATAAGTTTGAATTTCAAAAAACCAAATTATCAAAATTAGGAATCAAACGACAATAATAAACCATATACTCCAAAACATAACAGCTATAAAAATCCAAATCACCATCGTTTCTCACTTAAAAACCCAATCTAAAAACGTTCCATCACTTTTCACACTGTATTCACACAGACATTTATATTGATTCAAAAAACCAAAATATCAAATTAAATTATATCTAAATGAATAAAACAAAAAAACCCAAAAAATAGAAATTTAATTATCTAAATGTAGTAACAATCGGTCTCCCAAACAAACAGCTATTAAAATTCCTGGAGTCAACCATGCCATCAAACTAAACCCTACAAAACACTCCAGGTCCTTCACACTCTATATTCACACCTATGACATTTAGTTTGAATTCAAAAAACCAAAGTTATAAAATTTAAATTCTTCTAGTAATTAAGAACCTTTACTCCAAAACACTTAAACAGCTATAAAAATCAAATTCACCATCGTTTCCTCACTGCAGTCTAAATGATGTATAGGACTGATTCAGACTATGTACAAGTTGCTTTGAAGTCAAAAAAACCAATTACAAATTTTTAATATTTTTATCTAAATGATTAAAACCTTTACTCCAAAACTATAACAGCTATTAAAAATCCAACAACACCCTAGTTATCCTCACACAAAAATCTATAAAACTTCCAGTCACTTCACGACTTCGATTTCACAGCTATGGACATTTTATGTTTGAATTCAAAAAAACCAAAATTATCAAATTTTAATTTTATCTAAATGAATTAAGAAACCTTTTTACTCCAAAACAAACAGCTAAAAATCAAGTCACAATTATAATTTCTACGAAAACCCAACTCAAAACGTCCAGTATTTCACGACTTGTATTTATAAATGGACATTTATATGTGAATTTCAAAAAACCAAAATTATCCAAAATTTAGAATTTTACTAAATAATTAAAACCTCTTACTCAAAAACTATAACAGCTATTAAAAATCCGAATGACCATCGTATTCCTCACTAAAACCCAATCTAAAAAGTCCAGTCACTTTTCTACGACTCTTATTTCACGAGCTATGGATTTATATGTGTGAATTTCAAAAAACCAAAAATTATCAAATTTAATATTTGTATCTAACATAATAAAACCTTTTAAACTCCAAAACTAAACACTATTAAAAATCCGGAAGTACCTTCGATTCCCCAACTTAAAACCCAACAAAATCTTTCCATCACTTTTCTCACCGACGTATTCACAGCTATGACATTTATATGTTTGAATTCAAAAAACCAAAATTTATCAAAATTTTAAATTTATCTAAAGAATAAGAACCTTTTACTCCAAAACTATAAAGCTATTAAAAATTCAGGTCAACATCGTTTTCCTCACTTAAAACCCACTCTAAAAACGTTCCAGTTATTCTTCTACGACTTGTATTCACGAGCTATGGACATTATTTGAATTTCAAAAAACCAAAATTATCAAATTTTAGAATTTATATAAAGAATAAGAACCTTTACTCAAAAACTATAACAGCTATTAAAATCCAAAGTGACCTCCGTATTCCTCACTTAAAACCAATCTAAAAACGTCCAGTCACATTCTACACTTGAATTCACGACATGACTAATATATGTTGAATTCAAAAAACCTTTAAATTAATCAAATTTTAGAATTTTATCTAAATGAATTAAGAAACATTTACTCCAAAAACTATAACAGCTTATAAAAATCCAAAGTCACCATCTATTCCTCACGTTAAAACAAATCAAAAAAAACTTTTGAAATCACTTCTACGACTTGTATTTCCGAGCTATGGACATTTAGATGTTTGAATTTCAAAAAACCAAAAAATTTACAAATTTAATATTTATTCTAAACTTTACACTATAAGCTTTTTACTCCAAACCTATAACAGCTATTAAAATCCGAAGTCACCTTCGTTTTCCTCACTTACTCAATCTTAAAACCTTCCAGTTATTTTTCTACGACTTGTATCTCAGGAGGAATATATATGTCTGAATTAAAAAACCAAAAATATCAAATTTTAAATTTTTATCTAAATGAATAGAACCTTTTACTCCAAAAAAACTATAACACTATTAAAAAGCCAATCACCCATCGACTCATCACTTAAAATCCCAATCTAGAAAACGCAGTACGTTTCTACGCACTCGTATATTTCACTGCTATGGACATTTATATGTTTGAATTTCAAAAAACCAAAATTTATCAAATTATATTTTTAATCAAATGAATAAAACCTTTTTACTCCAAAACTATAACACTATTAAAAATCCGAATCACCATCGTATTCCTCACTTAAAACCCAATCTAAAAACTTCCAGTCACTTTTACGACTTGTATTTCACAGCTATGGACATTTATATGTGAAGTTCAAAAAACCTCAAAGTAATCAAATTTTAGAATATATCTTAAAGACACTAAAACCATACTCCAAAACTATAAACGAGCTTATAAAAATCCAAATCAGCCATCTATTCCGCACTTACAAACCCAATCTAAAACGTTTGAGGACTTTCTACACTGTGTATTACACAAATATCCCACGACTGAATTCAAAAAATAAATTAATTAATTGAAATTTATGTGAAAGAATAAATCTAAAAATATTTATTAATATCCTTATAAAAATCCAAAGTCGCATCTATTCCTCACCTAAAAACCCATCTAAACGTTCCCAGTCACTTCTACGATTGATTTCACAGCTATGGACATTTATATGTGATTTCAAAAAACCAAAATTATTAAATGTGATTTTTTTATCTTCCGAATCATATATAAAAGAACAAATTAATCTGATTTCCTATGTTAAATGATATTTTTTATACTCCAGTCTATAACAGCTATTAAAAATCGGATTTTTTCTGCTTCCTCATTAAAAACCCTATCTAAAAAAACGTCCAGCAACTTTCTACGACTCGATTTCACGACTATGACTTAATGTTGAATTTCAAAAAAACCAAATAGCAAATTAATATTTTTATCTAAAGGAATAAGAAAGTTTCTTCCAAAACTATAACACTAGTAAAAAATCAAAGTCACCATCGTTCTCACTTTAAACCAATCTAAAAACTTCCATATTTTACACGGTATCACGACAGATGACATTTATATGTGAATTCAAAAACGCTAATTTATCAAATCTTATATTTTTATAAACAGAATTAAAATGTTCCAAAAATATAACAGCTTATAAAAATCCAAAAACACCATTCCTCACTTAAAAACCAATCTACAAACGCTCCAGCACTTTCTACGACTGTATTCACGACTATGGAATTTAAGGGGTTGAATTCAAAAAACAAAAAAATTATCAAAATTAAATTGATCAAATGTAAGAACCTTTTACTCCAAAAACTATAACAGCTATTAAAATCCAGTCACCATCGTTTTCCTTACGTAAAACCCAATCTAAAAACGTCTCCAGTTATTTTCTACGACTTGCTATTCACGAGCTTGTACATTAATTTGAATTCAAAACCAAAATTATCAAATTTAGAATTTTATCTAAATGAATAAGAACCTTTAAGAAAAGATAACAGCTATTAAAAATCCGAAGTCACCATCTATCATCAGTAAAACCCCAATCAAAA
>JABUQX010022705.1:10000-12500 GCA_015478945.1 Trachelipus rathkii
ATATAATATATATATATTATATATATATATATTATATATATAATATATATATATATATATATATATATATATATATATATATTTATATATATATATATATATATATATATTATAAAAAAAGCGTGCAGGTAATTGCTGTACGAAAAACAACCAGATAATAACTGCTATCAAGAGCGAATCTCATTATATATATATTATATAAATATAATATAATATAATAAGATTATATATATATATATTCAAATATAATATTTATTATATATATATATATATATATATTTAATTAATTAATATATATATATTATATATTATATATATATATATTATATTATTTATATATATTATTATATATATATATATATATATTATATATATATAATATATATTATATAAATATATATATATATATTTATATAATATATATATTAGTATATATTATAATATATGGACATTTATAAGATGTTGACTCCATTTAACGGGGGATAATTTTCGATAAGAAAAAAACAACGAATTGCGGGCCTTTTTCGTTATTGACTGCAATTTCTATTAATTTATAGCGTTATTTGGCATTTTTTAATTTGTTGTAGAAATTAACCAAAAGATTTTTTATTTTTATTATTATTATTATTTAATTATTATTATTATTATATATTATTATTATTATTATATTATTATTATTATTATTATTATCAGTATTATTTATATATTATTTATTATTATTATTATTAATAGGAATTTAATTTATTCTAAGTTCTTCATTTTTTTTATTTATTTTCGATTAGTATTATAATTTATGGGTATTTTTATTTTTAAAAAAAATAAAAAACTCCCCCCCGACCCGCGAGCTTCGAAAGCGGGGGGGCACCCCGCTCTGCGGGGGGACGGGGGGAATGATTTGGATGATATAGAGGGGGGGGGCGAAGGCCCCACCCCGGATCAAAAAAAACAAAACATATATAAAAATATCAAATATCAATTATATTTACTGTCAAGGTGTTTCTACAAACTTTACGTATACATTTCATCAAATTTAAACTGAAATAAATAGCCTAAGCCCGGCCTAAGCTACTCATTTTTTCATAAGCCTACGGTGAAGCACAAAAAAATATAATAAGTCAAATTCTTTCTAATTTTTGTTAATATTAATTTAAATTACATTTTGAAAATCCTAGTATTACTTAATGTATTTAACCTCAAATCATTGAAATTACGTTATATTTTTTATTGATTTTCGTTCCTTGAGTCAAACACTTAAATACCTATATATATATAATATATATTATATATATAAACCTCATATATATATATAATATATATATATATATATATATTTAAATATATATATACTTTTCAGTGATACCTCTCCCGTCAGTTTTGTTTCTATTATATATATAAATATAATATATATAATTAGTATATAATATATATATATATATAATATTATATATACTATATATATATATATATATATATTATATATTATATATATATATATATATATATATATATAAATTATATATATATTATATATATTTACGCGCTGCTAGATGAAATACAGTCAATTTTTAAAGGAGAAGTCACTGACATTTACCTTTTAGATTGGACCAGTTACGATGACGGATCTCCGTCAGTTTTTAATTTTTTTTTTTTTTTTTTAAACTAAAGGAAATTACCCCAAGGAACGCAAAGATGGCAGAATGGGTCCATCTGGGCTCTCTTCCGGGGGGACCATACAACGACAGGGTAGGACTATTTCCTCCCCTCCGGGGGAGGGTTTCTTCGGAAACCCCGCTCTTTTTTAATTTAGTGTCGTGGGGGTCCTTCTCCGCCCTCCCCTACGGGGTAGGAAAACGTCCCCCCAAATCTGTCCCCCGTCGGGTCGAGCCCCCTAATTTTTTTTTTTTTTTACATTTTGTAATAAGCTTTACACGCTGATTCCAATTATGTAATTGGTTTTTCTGTAAGTGCCGTACTTTTCGAGATATTTCTTTATGAATAAATTTTTTTTACATTTTTTTTGTAATAGCCTTTATACGCGATTCAGATATGAATTGGTTTTTTTCTGTAATGTCTTACTTTCTGAGATATTTCATTTTTAAGAATTTATTGATATAAGTGAACTTTAAATATTGTTTTAAGATTCTTTCAAAACTTGCTGTGAATCATGTCTTATCACCACTGAAATTCATTGTTAGTATCTTATACTATCAATATGTAAAAAAGAAACAAAACAAAAATCAAAACTGACGGAGTCTTAAAACATAACAGGGCCTATATATATATATATATATATATATATATATATATATATATATATATATATATATATATATATATTATATATATATATATATATTATATTTATATATATATATATAATATATATATATATATATATTATATATAATATATATATATTATAAATAAAATAATCTATATATAGTAATATATATATATATATATATATATATATATATACTGCACTGGTTATAAATATTTT
>JABUQX010022705.1:17500-40000 GCA_015478945.1 Trachelipus rathkii
AAAATGTAAAGTGTAATCCATTGTTCTTTTATTTGTTGGACGGTACGACAACTAATTACAGGCGTCCCCATATTCAATAATCAAACAAACCAACGTCAAAAGAAAGGATTTTCTGGACGGTATAACAATGTGTAGGCTAACAGTTTTTAATGAAAATTTTGTTGCCTGGTTTCTTGGTTGAATGTAAAGCAATGTTTATTGGTCGGTGGGTTATGCTAGTTATGTAGAAAAATTTTACAGGGAAAAATTAAATTATAATCTAAGTTGGATGGGTCATTTTAACGTTATATAAAAAAAAAATTTTAATTTATTATGGTCGCCTATTCATTCGTTAAAATGATTAAATATTTGGGTTAGGGTTATTGGGTAGATTATAATTAAATTTACAAAGTTAAATATTTAAAAAACGTTTCTGATTATTTGAATTTTAAACTTAAAAGTCCATTCTTCGAAAATAAAAAAAAAATGCTTAAACTAATAACTGAGGTACTTAGTGTTTCTTAGAACTTTACTTAAAAAGTTAATTTTTATATAATGAATGAATAAAAATAATAATGAAAGCTTGAAAATTAAAATAAAGTTTAAAAATTAAAAATAAATTTTAATTAAAAGATTTCTGATTATACTTAAAATTAAAATTAAAAAAAAAATTCTTATTATTAATAAACATTCTGATTATATTTAAAATGAAAATTAAAATTAAAAGATTATATAGCATGAGGCTAATTAATATTAATAAAAGCTGATCAGGCTAATCAATATTAATCAAAACTAATTATAGCATAAAGCTAATTCTGAATTAAAATCAAAATTAAAAATAAATTCTGAGTAATGAACAATATAAATTAAGGCTAATACTTAATTAAAACAAAATTAAAAATAAATTCTGATTATATAACATATATAGCATAAGGCTATTTTTTAAAGTTAAAGTTAAAACAAAAAAAACATGAACTTAAAAATATTCTGAGTAATAGTAACTTTATAATTAAAAATAATTCTGAATGTGTCTATTATATTTTATTTTTAAACAAAACAAAAATTACTAACTAAATTTTTAGTTTTTTATAGATTTTCTTTAAATAAAAATAAATAATAAATACATGAAATAAAGTTCCAAAAATAAAAAAAATATTTTTCGATTTTTATTTGAGTTTTTTATTTAAATAATAATTGGACCCTGGGGGCAAAACAAAAAAAAATAATATTAAACGCTTTATCGAATAATAAAAATAAAATAAAAAAAAAAATGTTAAATACACAGAGAAAAAAAAAAAATGTGTAAAAAAAAAAAAAAAAAAAAAAAAAAAAGTAAAATGTGTAAAGTTTTTTATATTCTGTAAAACAATAAAAATATTTAAAGCCAGGATATAAAAATAAGAAAGTATTAAACTGTTTATTTACAACATATTAAATATTTACAACATACTAATTAGTGTTAATTAGTATAACTCCATCTTCTTGATGTCTTCTAACACAATTTCATATAGATCCTGATGTTCATATAAATCCTGATGTTCATATAAATCCTGATGTTTCAATCTTTTTTCATGTTCGGACTCTGCTAAGATTAATCATGAGGTTCTGATGAAGAATCTCTAATCGATGATATCTTTCCAAATTTCCTGGTTACATTATGGAAATTTTTCTTTTATTAAGCTGTTAGAACTTTCTCTCTTATCTTCCAAAAGTTTTCAGATGAAAGTGGCCACCATTCAACTTAGTCTTTTTTCTGATAGAGATAGAAATTTATATATTTTCTTTTCTTTTATGAGTAGGTGCTTTGTTTTAGTTTTCAACTACTCAAATTTTCATCTTTCCCACTAAAACTTTCTTTATATTAAAAATCTAAAGTAAGTATAACTTACTAGTCCTCAATTTATCAAATTCCATATTTACAATTTTTATACTTTGAGGCAGGTTGTATATGTAATTTTGGTTGAAACCAAATACTTTAGTTATATTTTTAGGCTTTCATCCTATCAAGAATGTTCTTGGTAGGACTAAAAACTAGGATTATATTTTCTTAATATTAATAGGAACTATTTAGTATATCACATGTCTTTTCATGATATATATATCCCATCTGAATAATTATGTTCAAAGAACTAAGAACTAATTTCAAATGTTCTTTGATATGAGTTTAGTAAATAGAAAACTCATTAATATTTAATCAATTTATGTACAATAAACTACATTTTTATATTTTTCTTATATAAAAATATAAAAACATAAGCAGGTACTTCTGTTTCAGGTAATTGGTGGAATTTATTGAGAATCTTGTGAAAAATTGCTATGTTCAAATCTTCAATTTTTAGTAGTAGTTTTCAGTCACTCAATTCTTCTTATTCTCAATATTTTCAATCTTCCACCTAAATTTTCCAGTTTCTGATTTTAAACTCATAAGTCTATACTACCTCAGGTATTCAATTCCATATTTACAATTGTTTACAATTCTGAGGCAGTCTTTATATACATTTTCTTGGTCAAAACCAAATATTTTATACAAAAGAGTTTCTAGGACTAACGAAAAATAAAATTATATTTTTCTAGAATTCAGTGTGGTTGAATATCTTCCTAGAATCAAATTCTGTCTTCTGTTCTAATAATTTATTAATCTATTATTTTATTCATTAATAGATTTTTTCCTAAAGTTTTAACTTTCTTCTGTGTCTAGTTTCCCATCAAGAATAAGAAAAGAACAGTAAAGACACTTTCCATAGGCCTTTTTATTCTGACTGTCTCCCAATATTCTTTGTTGTAGTAGACACAATTTAAAGTTGTCTGGTTGACTCAAACAATTCGTTCTTTCTTGTTGGGAATGAGTATGAAGATAGCGATTGGACAATCATAGTGTCAATACTTCCTACCTCTTCACTTACATTCTTTTCATTCTGGAACAAAATTGAAGTCTTACGTTCTGTTGGTGATTATCATAATCAACATTTTACCAGAATTATCTGGTTGATCTTTTCTAATTTAACAATCTTGCTAGTTTACTAACAGATGTTAGGAGAGAAAACAAATCCAATGTTTCTCTTTTAAAACATTCACCTAAAATATGTGAAGTTTCTGAGATATTTTCTGCTAATTTCTTAAAAATATTTATGGGTCTTTACCCTATACATCCAATGTTTCTCTTTTAAAACATTCACCTAAAATATGTGAAGTTTCTGAGATATTTTCTGCAATATGTATGGTTCTTTACCATACATCTATAAAATATATTTTTCTTATATAAAAATATATAAAAGATAATTTTCTGTAATATGTATGATTCTTTACCATACATCTATAAAATATATTTTTCTTATATAAAAATATATAAAAGATAATTTTCTGTAATATGTATGATTCTTTACCATACATCTATAAAATATATTTTTCTTATATAAAAATATATAAAAGATGTTTTTCTTTATATAAAAATATATAAAAGACAAAACTGAAACATATTCCTGCAATGAATATGAACTATAATTTTCATATGTTATTTATTTTCAACTAACTAACGTATGAACTATCTTTTTATGTGTTATTTATTTTTTCCTGATAAATAACTTATAAACTTTCAATGTGTTATTTATATTTTTCTAATAAATAACGTATACTTTTTAACGTTTACTGTAGTAGTACAATTATTATTATATGTGGTTTTGTAGTGTTACGGTAACTTGAAGATTCCATTTCTTTCTTGCTGCTCCAATGATTCTTATGAAATCAATTTTCATTACAACTTCTTAACATTCCTAAGTATTTGAGAGAAGAAGGTCTGGGATAAAAAGGCTTTTCCACAACAAATTTAAAACTTTTAAAATTATAATTTTCTTTTATAATTTCTTTCTTATTTTCCAACTAAGTTATAAACAGTTTCTTGAAGGTTTTCGTTCATAAATTTTATTCACATGAATAACTTTTACTATTATTGTTACTAGGGTAGATCTCTACCCAAAATTTGCTAGGATTTACTTCTAATTCCTAGGTGGATTGTTATCCTTGCCAAGATAAAAGTAAAAATCTTTGCCAAGATGGAATATTGTCAGGATAATCCTGTTCTTTCCCTTTTCCGGCTATTCTTAACTCTTTACCCTTTTTGGCACTTATTAAACATAAGAAACACAAGTGGTTTTTAAACACACTTCTTCTGACCATTATGTCACTAATTATTTTCAAAACAGAGTTCTTGATTTCTCTGTTGACTGTAATTCTTTTCAATGCCTAAAGAGGCTTTTCTTTAAACTTAGGGAAAGTCTTCATTACTTTCCTAATTTTATCTACGAGTTCTCAAAAGTAGCAGCCAACCTGAATGATTGCTAGAACTCCTTGGTGAATAACCGGCTTATCCTTCCAATCCTATGGAATTCCTGGTCATTACTGAGTTCTGGAAATATTAGGATTCTCTGTCCTTTTTCCACGGATGAGTCTCGAATTATTCTGTATCTGTTCTTTAACAGAATTATTAAAAAGTTTCGTTTCCATCTAGTTGTCTAAATTGTCACAACTTCTGACCAGTAACTAACCTTTTCTTAGCTAGTATTTATAAAAGAACCTTTCTGTTCTTTATATACCCCTATCTTCCTCTTAACAGGAATAGGCCTTCTTGGCTTTTCATTTTAACCTTAAATAAAGTGTCCAGATTCATTTAAAATCAAATTCTGTTTCTTATCTGAGGTCAAAGGTTGTTTAAACTCTTGCAACTGGAAAACTCACTTTAAATGTTGAACAAAATGTAAATGTATCAAAGTTCTTGAAAGCTATCTTTGAAGAGGTTCCTATTTAAAAGGTTGTCCATTCCTTCTTTTACAGGTTATCTTCCTTAAGCGATCTAAGATATCTTTTTATTCTACACTGTTAATTTCTGATGTTATATTTTCTCTTATCAGATCTCTTCTGATAGTAAGATCTCTTGAAACTTAAAACTAAAGGAAACTATCTATTCTTTATTTGGAACCTTCTGTTTCAAATCAAAAATATTAACCTAGGTTCTTTTCTAAAACCTCAATGGTTAAATAGAATAAAAATTCTTTCTTTTCTCTTATCCTATAATCCATGTAGGCATAAGACAATATGTTCTTTATTAACATTTGAATATAAATTATTAATAAATAAACACCTTTATAAATGTTCCATGAGCAAGCACCGATGGGTCTTCTCATGTTCTTTTCTAAAGAAAATTGATATAAAGTTCCAAAGAATAGGTTTCTCATTTCTGACTAATAGTTTATGAACTATTTTAAAGATATTTCTAGCTTTTTCTATAACATTTTCAAAATGTCCGTTTTATTCCCATACTCTTCTAAAAACTTTTGTCACTTGAGCCTTCAAAAAGTTTATGAGGATAAAAGTTATTCAGATATCAGCTTTGGTATCTTTAAAGTTCATCTATGATTTGAGCAAATTTGCTAAATCCTTTGTAAAATTAGTGCTACATAATGTCTTGGTAATTTTCAAACAAAAGACTATTAGTCTAAATTTATTTCCTAAAAATAAGGAGAATAAATAAAATATTCTATAAAATTCTGTTTTCAAAACTAGAACTTTTCTTTAAAGTTCCATTTTAAAATTTTCTAGAATAAAATGTTATTCTAGTATTCTGGCTAGATTTAATGAATATCAATTTAAATCTAAGTGCTTCATATTCTTCTTCTAATACTGAAGCAGTAATTAACTTCTTTGTCTGAAACTTTCCTTCAATTTAATACTTAAGTTGGCTTGGGTAATCTCTTCTTCTTAAGAGTTTCTATTTGAAAAATATCCTTTTCTTGATATTTGTTCATTCTAGGAGTCTCTTTTCTTCTTAAAAGAGTTATCAATTGTATATTAATTAACTTCTTTAATTAATATTAATTTAAAATACAATATTTCTGTGGAGTAATCTGTTCTCCTTGGCTGTCTGTTGAATGAAGGACAATATTCTCATTAATATTTCCTCAAAATTTGGTTCTGTGGAAAATTCCATTTTTACCTTACTCCAATCTCAAATTAAGCTTATAAATTCTGATTTCTGGAGTTTAAACTCTAAATTTCTGTCTTATTATACTTTTTATATATATATGTTTAAATATATATAAAATATGTAATGGGTAAAATCTACAAAGTTGCTCGAAGCGAAAACAGCAATTTTCGAAATTTCTGATTTTCTACTCTGCTTGCTTCTAGGTCCCAATATCCTATTTTCCCATATGAATTTTATAAATTTCACTATGAATTGTTAAAGCCTGTATATATATATATATATATATATATATATATATATATATATATATATATATATATATATATATATATATATACATTGGTGATTTTATTGTAAGAAGTTTGTTTTCATGGAGCTATCAGTGTGAGCAAATTTAACAATTTTTGACATTTCCTCTGAAATCCAAATTTTATGTTTACTCTTTCTCTTTTTCGATGATCCTTCTTGATCAGAGAAAATATAATTTTATTAAATCTTTTAATGAAGTATTCTCAATCTTTTTCATAAATTTAAATCTAAAGAAATCTATTAAAGAATGGGTAATTATCGAATTATCGATCTGTTATGACCATCTTCTTTTCTTCACAATTGTTACCGCTTTTTCCATCAACACTATTTTTTATCACATTGAATACATTTATGTGAATTTCTGAAAAGTAATTGTACTATTATTTTGTACCTTTGTACTATTTTAACACAGAGTTATTCTATCTTTTGCTAAAGAAGAGGTCTGTCCACTCTTCCTTGCCTAAAGATTCATATATTCGTTAACAGTGGTGTGGGGAGGTGTGTTTCCATCTTGTTCCTCCCCAAATATTTCAATAACCATAGTAATATCTTCTGGTTCTTCTTCTATTTCTATTATAGGTGTTAAAATAGAAGGAAAGTATTCTAAAACTTGAACATCTGTATGTTCAAAACCATAGGGATATTCTTCTAGATCTGGACCATTGTTATTCATAGAATGGTCTGAAGAATTCATTAAAAGTCTCTCTTCAATAATCCTTCTTTCTATGTTATCTATGAATGTTTGTCGTTTCCTAAATCCTTCGGAAGAAATATCACTATCTGTGTCTTCCCAACCTACTGCTTCTATACTTCTGTTAAGTATATTCTGGTATTCATATATACTCAGTCCAGGAGGCAAGTTAGGATTACTGTGCTCATTTTCTCTAGAGCCTTCTGATAAGGGATTAACTAAAGGGTTCATGGAGAGTTCATTATCAAGAGGACCTCCATATAATTCATCCAAAACCATTTGGCGTTGTCTGGTTCCCTCAATAGACAGACCTATGTTATTCATAATTGTATGGAGCCTTCTAGCTCTCTCAGAAGAAGTATCGTTTTCTTCTAATGCAGGATTATTAGTACAATAATCGTGATCTATCATATGTCGATCAAAAACTACTATCTGTTGATCATGTTCTTCTATCTGATGATGATCATTGTTAATAAATTCTGTTGGGGATTCTTGATTCTCATTTTCATTGTTGGGAGCGCCATTTTCATTAGAAATACCCATGATGTGATCTATAACTTCTGGTTCTTCTAACCATGCCATTAAAGACGCATCTTCCTCGGAAGGTTCCCATTCTAACAGGGATAAGGTGTCTATTGAACCATCCCATTCTTCTATGATGACATTATCCAAATCTTCTTCATCATCAAGATCTGAAAGAATCATATCAATATACCAACCAAAGTCATTATAATCTATTGGCGGTAATTCTGAAGGAATATCTTGCATACGATAAACAGTAAAATCATTTACTGAAGGATATATGTCTCTTTGACATACTGTAAAAATATCACTTAGGTTTTCTAATGTTTGAGCACTTTCATTGCTTATCCAAGGCACAGTGGCCATTCTATATCGATATGGTTCTTCAATAACAATATCTTCATTGTTTCTGTTGCTAGAATCAGTCCTCGTTTGCTCCTCTAATAGCAAATTTGGTTCTGAATGAAGCCAGGTATAGTACTCTAAAGCTTCCTCAATATTACTATACAAAGAAGCGAGTTGCTGTAAAACTCTTTCGTCTTCTTCTTTATCTTCTCTTTTCCTCTTCATTGTGATGAGCTATTTGTTGTAGTTTATCAATCTATTCAGATGAAGAGGAATAAATATTCCTATTTATTTCAAATTTAAAATTTAAAGTTCAAAGTCTATCTTAAATATCTCTGATGAATTCCTTCTTCATTCTTGAATATAAGAAACTATCCAAAGAAGTTTTCTAGACTATAAGAAACTAATTAAAAACTATTCTTTAAAAAATATTCACAAATTTTTTCAAAGTTTTTAGCATTTTTCTAATGCCCTTGTTAAGTAACTTTTCCAAAGTCTTTCAGTCACTAAAAATTGTTCACAAAATTTTTTCAAAGTTTATAGCATTTTTCTATTGCTCTTGTTAAGTAACTTTTTCTAAAGTCTTTTCAGTCTAATACTGACTGCTTTTAATAAGCCAAGATTTAAATTTAAGACCAAAAAGACATATTAACGACATTAAGTAAGTGTTTCTAAAATTAATTAAAATATTATAAGTGTTCAATTTTAATCACTTTATTTTAATTACTATTGTTCATTAAGATCGGTACTAATTAATATTTAATTACGAATGTCTACCTCACTTAATTATTAAACTTTTTAATGGGAACTGTGTTCTCTTTCCTATTAGAACAAAAAAATATGATTATCAGAACGAAAATAATTTTCACTAAATTTTCTATGTTCATTTTTAATTGAATATTAAATCACTATTAATTGTCTCACATTAAAAAAAATATTAATTAAAAATTAAATGAAACTTTTAATCACTTTAATATTTTCTAATATAAATAGTGAATGTAACTATTCAAACAAAAAAAAATATAAATATATTTTTTCTGAAGTCTTTGCTCACAACAATGTTCTATGTTGTTCTATAAAACTATATATAAAAAATAGAATATAGAATATTTTCAATGTTCTGATTTGGCAATATGTTCTCAAAATGTTCTCAAAAGGTGAACTTTTTTCTTCAAAGGTGAACTATGTTCTTCAAAGGTGAACTATGTTCTTCAAAGGTGAACTATGTTCTTCAAAGGTGAACTATGTTCTTCTAAATTGGAATCAGTCAATCTATGCACCTGATCTCCAAGTTCTGTAATAACATTCTGTTGTGTTCAAACCTTTTCCTAAAAGTTTTGTGTTCTCTTGGAACAATGTCGACAAATATTTTCTTTTTAAGATATTAAAAGAATTCTCTGTTCTGATTCAAAAAGGAAACAATTTCTGTTGTTCTAGTGTTCTGGAGGAAGAACATGTCCTCTAATGACCTGTGTTCTCCTATGACCTGTGTTCTCTGGAACAAATTTGTGTTCTGGGGTCAAGGGTCAAAAATAGAACCATTTCTTGTTCTATGACCTTTTAACTTGTTCTGATGACCTTTTAACTTGTTCTGATGACCTTTTTCCTATAAGGTCCTTTCTAACTTTTATATTAATTACAACACTGTAAATTATATAAAAAAAACTATTTATATTTTTATATGTAAAAAATACAAAAAAAAATATATCACTTTGGCATTTTTAGCCACACAATTAAAAAAAAAGAAAATAATTTTTTACAGGTCGAGGGTCATTTCTCAAAATTTTGGTTTTGTTTTTACTATTTTCAACGAAAATAATTTTTACAGGTCGAGGGTCATTTCTCAAAATTTTTGTTTTGTTTTTACTATTTTCAACGAAAATACTTTTTTATTATATATACTCGATTCGCGACATATATATACATAATCAAAAAATCAAAAGTAAATAATGGTTAAAAATTAAAATAAATGCATAAAATCAATTAAAAATATGCATAATAAAACAAAACAAAAGAAAATAGAACAAAACAAAACAACTCAAAACAACACAAAACAACACAAAACAACACAACCAGAATATATATATAATGTATGTGTGTTTGTGTGGTGTGTTTTAAAGCATATAGAAGCAAGAAACATGAATAATGAAAGCTTTGCAAAAACGAATAAACTTTGAGCACTATGTCAAGTTCAATATTTTATCGGTCAATGTTATACTCAAAGTCAATGTCTCAAGGCTGTCTTTGTTTATTTCCGCATTCAGCGTCTTTTTTCCCTCTTACTATTTTACTCTCACAATTTCTCATTCAAGTCTTTAGTGAGTGAGTGAGTATACTATTTTGCTGATTCGGATTTATTGAGCTCGATTCTCAATAAATGTAAACAGAACAAATACTTGAACAAACTTTTTTATTCCACAACTATCTTATTGAGTTTATGGGATGCTGTTAGTTATGTACGACTTTCCTAATTTTTAACTAACTCTAGTTTCGTTAATTTTTATAATTAAGGAACCCGGTTTTTACTAAAATGATTCTCTAATTCTATCCTATCATTTAGTAAAATAAAAAAAAATTAATTAACTAAGTCCTAATTAATTAATTTACAAATGCTGATTACATTTTTTCTATGTTTTCTTAAAAAATCTTCCTTCATCGGAACAAAACAAAAAAATGCAATCAGAAAATTCTTTTATAGTTTTTTATGGTAGTTTTGCTTTAAAAAAAAACAAACAACAAAAAAAACAATAATAAAATAATTTTTAACAACTGTGATAAATTGGTTCACACTTCTTTGTGAAAAATTTAACTTCTATTTTTATAAAAATAATAAAAGAAAACTAAAATTTTTCTATTTATTTTTACACTATCTCTATAATAAAAGTAGCCCTTTTTTCTTATGGCTTTTTATATTGAATTTTCTGTCAATTCTGTGATACAGCTTTTTTCCTTTAGCTGTTAATAGATATGCTTTACTAATGTAATAAAACACCTTTTATGTGTTTTCTTATCGAAGTTATGGTACAAGACGTCTATTAAATATATTAACGCTTCGCAACATTAATATAAAAAATACCAATTGTACATAACTCCCTATTCTAGCTTTAACTTTTATGTAAGTGTATTATTTTGTATATAAAAACAAATACATTTCTCTTTGTACTTTACCTTTACGTAAAGAGAGAAGTTCTGGTCGAAATTCAATGGAATTTTTTGTTGGACACAGAGGTTTCATCTACTGAATTGGTTATTGACAGGGTCCTTGTGTGTTTCTAGAGATCCCAAGTGCGTATTGGTCAAATATCCTTCGTCTCCTCTTTCGGAGCTCATGCGAAGATGGTAGTAACCACTACAAAGAAAACAATATCCTTCGTCTCCTCTTCCGGAGCTCATGCGAAGGTGGTAGTAGCCACTACAGGGAAAACAATATCCTTCGTCTCCTCTTCCGGAGCTCATGCGAAGGTGGTAGTAGCCACTACAGGGAAATGCACAGAGGTGATAATGACCATATTTATCCTGATTGCGAGAGCGCCAGTGTTGCGGTTCATCCCACTCCATGTAGAATTCACCGGATGTTGTATTAAATGATACGCAGATTTCCATTAAATCTTTATTCCTACCATATCCATAAATCCACAAGTAAACATAGACAAAAAACTAGATGAAAAAACCCTAAATGAAAAAACTCGATAAAAAAAAAAACTCCTAGATGAAAAAACCTGTAATAATAAAAACAAAGAAACATAGTATAAATCAACTGATCTTTAAAATAATAATTTTACTAAATATAATATCTTGATTAAAATTTAATTAGTGTTACATTTTTTAAATATCTAAAAATTTACAAGAATATTATAATCTATATTTTTACCAAGATAAAAACATTGATTACAATATGATTATTAATTACATTAAAATATTTCTTTAATCATCGTTTACATAATTTTTAAAATGAATCTTACATCTTTAACATGTTTAGGCAAAAATATATATATATATATTCAAATAAAATAATTACATAAATATAATTGCATTTTCATTTATCATTAATTATTAAAAGAATTTATTCAAGGAATCTAACAGAGTTTTAAATATTACAAAGTATTATTATTATTATTATTATTATTATTATTATTATTATTATTATTATTATTATTATTATTATTATTATTATTATTATTATTATTATTATTATTATTATTATTATTATTATTATTATTATTATTATTATTATTACTGATGCCACTCGTCAATATTGCATTGTTATTATTATATTATTGTTAGCATTATTTAAAGTAGAACAATATATGCCATTGCCATCAGTAACCATAATAACAATTATATTATAAATTATAATTAGATAGAAATTATTAATAACTTGGTTAAATAAAGTTAGTTATACAATAAATGTTATTGGTAATTACCTCTGCTCCTTGACCAAAACTCTCAACAGCCTAGCTTCACATTTTGGCTGTAAATGATTTATTTCCCTGTCTTTTATATTATTGTTAATAATAAAAAAAAATAAAGAAAAATTAAATATAATATATATTGATACATAACTATATATGTATAATTTTCATTATACATATATTTATATATATTCAATAAATATATTATTTTTTATTTATAAGGATATGATTCCCCATTATTTTAAAAAGACACTTTCTATCTAAATTTTAGTTGGGACTCTGTTTTATTCAACCCTCTCTGATCTAATCTAATATTATTCGAAACTTCTATATTTCACTCCTCCCTGACTTTACTGCCTAACTAATATCTTAAGTTTAAAGACTTGTTATCCCAATGTCTTATCTGTCCCGACTGATCACGATCTAAGATGGTCATGCTCTTATAAAACATCCTATGCCTCCAACCTCCAAGTCTCTTCCCTCCATTTTATCTGTCTCTTTCTGTCTTTCTCTGTCTTCTCTCTGTCTTTTTAGGGAGTATCTAAAAAAGGGGTTTCTTAGGGGATAGCAGATGAATCATTCTTTTGGATTTCAAATGTGGGGTTCTCCTAAGGGTTCTCATAGGGATCTTTTGTGGGGTCTTGTGCAAAAGCATCGAGATTTGTTTTATGGATCGTAAAGCGACAGAGTTTGAGTTTAAAAGCAGTAAAAGATTTTCAATACATAAATAAGTTAGGAAATATTATGATATATTGGTGCCAGAAGACAACGAAGCCACAACAAGTAAGATTTTTATGTGCTGACTCGACTAAAATGAATTTTAAGTCTTTGATTTCAATATTTAAATTATTGCAAATATATATATATATATATATATATATATAGTAAGAGTATATATATATATATATATATATATATATATATATATATATATATAAATATAATATATATATATATATATATATATATATATATATATATATATATATATATATATATATATATATATATATATATATATATATATATATATATATATATATATATATATATATATATATATATATATATATATCTTCTAGTGGGTAAAGGATCAGAGGCTTACCAAATTCCATCGGAGTTTTTGAAAAATTGAGAACCAGGGCCAAATAAAGCCTGACATGCTCCGATACGCAGAGCTTGAAATTGTGCAAATCAAAGGTAGTTGAAAATAGATAAATGGAGTGTGTTCCAAACTTGCATGTAAGATTGAGCATAGCAGTTAAGCTTCAGGGTCAGATAACTGGACGGGAAGAAATAATGAGACTCTGAATTACGGGTCGCAGAAATTCTCGTCACAGAAGAAGTACATGACTGAAAATCAAAAAGGTACGTAAATTACTAAATTTAATAACAATAGTATAATTAGAGTGATTCAACAGTCTCGACGGATAAAAAGATTTTGGGAGTGCTATGAGAGCAGAATAATTGATTCGACAAGAACTAGACCACACTTTATCAAGGATTCAAAGAGAGCATTTGTGGACCCACCCCAGATATTTGATTCCTACTCTATACAAGGTCGAATAGCTCCCATATCCAGAGCTAGCAACTGGGGTGGTGAGAAGAAGTTCCGAAGGCTCCTTGGAACAATTTCCAAGAAACTTGTTAGAAAGAATATAATGATATTTCTAAGAAAGATCAATGAGAAAAGGGAAATATTAAAATATTGGATAACAGAAGATGGTTGAGTTGTGTTTTCAAAGAAGATATTATAGCTGAGTGAAAGATAATGTCAAGTAGACAGATGAGGAAACTGTGTTACTGAGCCATTGAAAACAAATCCATGTTTTCTTTAATTATAGGAGGTAAGAGAAGGATCAAAGGTCTGGTGTTTAGCTGTCACCCTCCTAGCATCATTTATTTACTATTGAATCAGTAGTCTTCTGGGAAGAAGTATAGCAATCTGGGACAGTGATCGCTTTAAGAGCCCTAAAATCTCCACAGGGGCACCAGTCCCAGGGATAATTTTAGAGACAAGGTGTAAGGGTGCAGCCCAACTGCTCTTGGAAGGTTGAACGATACCCAGCTCAAGCATGTGATCAAACTCAGCACGAGCAACCCCAGCTTCTCAGAGGCTGGAGGAGGCGAGCACGTAAAGGTCGAAGACTGTGGTCTATATGTGGTGGAGGACTGAATGCTTAACTGGGGCAATTGAAGAGCAGGGGTGCAGAAGAGATGGAAAGTCCTTCTGCAGGAGAGAGAGGAAGGGGAAGAAGAAATTGGAGGATGAACAGAAGAAATGTTCCCCACTGCAGGAGAGATGTTGTTGGAGAAAATGGTGGTGTTGCCATCCACCAAGCGTTGGTTCCGAAGATCCACCAGTAGGTGGAAATGGTTCAAAAAATCTGCGCCGATAATCGGTTGAGTGACTGCAGCAACTGTGAAAACCCATCGGAAAACCCTCCTGAGGGAGAGGTCGAGGGTGCATGAACGTTCACCGTAAGTACCAATGGCAGTACCGTTCGCGGCGCATAGGAAACGGGTAGGTTGAGTACCGGGAGGAACCAGACTATTTGAAGGGAGACAAGAAATCTCAGCTCCTGTATCGATAAGGTAGTGGCGCTTGGTGGAAGGGTCGAAAACACGCAGAAGGCGGTGCCGAGCAGGGGAGCCAGTGTCCTGTACCGCCCCTAAGGATTGGCTGCAGAGTTTCCCGAGAATGTGCACGGCTGAACACATTTCCGGGCATGCTCCTGGAAGGTGCGGTGATAGTAACCTCTCAGCGGTCCTCCAGGTGGAGGTGATCTACACGGGGGTCTTAATGTAATGCAAAGGAAGAGAAAGTTTTTCCATTGTTAACACGGTAACGTCTAAAATTCAACGCACGTTATTTTCCACTTTAAAGTTGCCAATTTTCCGGGGGGTTTTTTTGTCGCTTTTTTCTTTTTAAGCTCGAAATTTGTATTAAAATTCTAAGATTTAATTGAGGCTTAAAATAAAACATTATATATGAGATTTAATGATAATTGCTTGTTTTATAATAAGGATATTTTCTGCTATTGTGTTTGAAATCTGAAAGTCGACCGAAAACTTAGAATAATTCAATAAGTCATTATATATATATATATATATATATATATATATATATATATATATATATATATATATATATATATATATATATATATATATATATATATATATAATATATTAATTTATATTATATTATATATTTATATATATATATATATATATATATAGTATATATATATATATATATATATATATATATATATATATTATATATATATATATATATATATATATATATATATATATATATATATATATATATATATATATATATATATATATATATAATATGAGTTAAAAAATATAGCAAATTAAGATGTTAAAATAAAAAAACATTTCTAGGGATTAGTTCCAAAGTTATATAGGAAAGGCAAGAATTCTTGAAACAGTTAATCTTTCTTAAACTTTTTATATATTACAAATTAGCAGCACACATTTACCATTTATATTTTTCATAATTTCAATTTGCCGATTTAAAAAGATTGTGTTAATACTATGGAGGAAATGTTTTTGCCTATATATATATATATTATATATATTATTATTATATATTATATATATATAAATATATAGTATATATAAGTACATATATATATATATATATATATATATATATATATATATATATATATATGTATATATATATATATATGCTATATATATATATATGTTATTAGTATATAAAAATATATATATATATATATATATATATATAGATATATATATATATATATATATATATATATATATATATATATATATATCTTCTAGTTGGTAAAGGAAAGAGGCTTACTAAATTCCATCGGAGTTTTTGATAAAGGAAATCAGGTTGTAAATTAGTCTGACATGTCTGATACGCAGAGCCTGAACAAAATGTAAAGGTTTTTGACAAAAGAGATAAAATGAGTGTGGTTCCAGACTCTGGCCATGTAAGATTGGCGGCTATAAATAAGCCTGCGCCTAGATAATTGGAGGAAGAAATAATGAGGTCTAATTGATGGTCAAGAAATTCTCGTCACAGAAGGAAGTACATGACTGAAAATTCAAAAGTTAAAATGTAAATTCACTAAATTGTACAACAATAATGAACTGGAGGATTCAACAGTTCGACGGTTATAAAGATTGGGTGAGAGTTAGTAAAAATAGGAGATTTAAAGGATTCGACAAGAACTGTAATTACACTCCCTTTATCAAGGTAGATTCAAAGAGAGCATTTAGTGGACCCACCCCAGATATTGGATCTTTGAATTACACAAGGTCGAACAACCCCATATACAGAGCTAGCAACTGGGTGTAGGGAGAAGTTCATAAGTTCCAACTTTCAAGAAAACCTGTTAGAAAAAGAATATATGTGATATTTCTAAGAAAGATCACGAGAAAATATTAAAAAATATTGATAACAGAAGATGGTTAGAGTTGTGTTTTCAAAGAAGATATTAGAAGGAGGGAAGATAATGTTAAGTAGACAGATGAAGTAGAACATATTGGTTTATTGAAAATTATCATGTTTTCTTTTAATACAATTATAGAGGTAGAGAAGGATCAAAGGTTCAGGTTTGAAGGTCACCTCCTAGCATCATTTATTTACTATTGAATCAGTAGTCTTTCAAATAGGAAGAAGCACAGAATCTGGGACAGCATCACGTTCAGAGCTCCCAAAATTTCCACAAGAGCAATTAGTTCCAGAGAGTTTTTAGGGGACAAAGGGTGTAAGGGGTGCAGCCCAAATGCTCTTGAAAGGTTGCCTGATACCTAGCTCAAACATGTGATCAAACTTAGAAAGAGTAACCCTTCAGCTTTCCTTGTATAAGAGAGGCGAGCAATGTGCAAAGGTCTGAAGATCTGTGGTCTCTTATGTGCAGAGGACTGAAATGCTGAACTGGAGCAATTACAGAGCAGGGGTGCAGAAGAGATGGAAAGTCCTTCTGCAGGAGAGAGAGGAAGGGGAAGAAGAAATGGGAGGATGAACAGCGGAAATGTTCCCTACTGCAGAAGGAGAGATGTTGCCCTTGGAGAAAAGGGTGGTGTTGCCATCCACCAAGCGTTGGTTCCGAAGATCCACCAGTAGGTGGAAATGGTTCAAAAAATCTGCGCCGATAATCGGTTGAGTGACTGCAGCAACTGTGAAAACCCATCGGAAAACCCTCCTGAGGGAGAGGTCGAGGGTGCATGAACGTTCACCGTAAGTACCAATGGCAGTACCGTTCGCGGCGCACAGGAAACGGGTAGGTTGAGTACCGGGAGGAACCAGACTATTTGAAGGGAGACAAGAAATCTCAGCTCCTGTATCTATAAGGTAGTGGCGCTTGGTGGAAGGGTCGAAAACACGCAGAAGGCGGTGCCGAGCAGGGGAGCCAGTGTCCTGTACCGCCCCTAAGGATTGGCTGCAGAGTTTCCCGAGAATGTGCACGGCTGAACACATTTCCGGGCATGCTCGGAAGGTGCGGTGATAGCGTAACCATCTTCCAGCGGTCCTCCAGGTGGAGTGGTGATCTTGACAGGGGGGTCTTAATGATGCGGGGTGGAGGAGTAATTGCGGAGGGTGTGGAGGCGTAAATCCACCATGATAGCTTCTACATTCCTCTCCAGGTGGGACAGCCTGTCCCTCCAGAGCGGGGAGAAAACTGAGAAGAAGTTCTGAAGGAGAAGGGAAGATATTCAGAGTGTGATGGATAGCGGGAGTGTAAGCGGGGGCTGAAACGGTAAGAGTAACATGATGAAGAGCCAAAGAAGCAACGTGAGGGTGCTGGTACGACATAAAACTGTCAGTTACCTCAGCAAAGGCCCACAGGGACAAGAAGGGATCAGTGGTGGCCACTATGCTTGAACTTGCGGGCAACTTAATGAAAGGTTCCCGAGTATGGCCCCTCCCGGGAGATGGGGAATCCTGAGCTGGAGAGCCCTGAAAGCAGCTCTGTAGGGGTCCTGTCTCCTAAGGGCTCCCCCCCTCAGGAGTTTCCCCAACTTATCCTCCAAAGAAGATGAGAGGTGTGCAAGGAGCAACTCTTTTAGGGAAGTGTAACTTGTAGAAAATGCGGATGCTGTTGCCAGAGCATCTCTTACTTTCAAGAGGGGGCCCCTCTGGCATGGCACTCAGAATCAGGGTGTACTTTCGAAGCTCGGTGGAGTCTCCAGGGAAGACGGCTTCCATCTGCGGGAGCCTCAGATCGAGTGCTTGGGAAATGAAAGTGGGAAAAGGACGGGTAAAAGCCATTTTGTAGGACAAAAAGGAGGAAGGCAAGAGAAAACGAGTATGAAAAAGGAAGATTCCTTGACAATACCAGTAAGAAGTGGCCGAAATATTTGTGTGTGCTCGGGCCTAGACTAAGCGTAGGTATGTATGTCTAAGTGAGTTACTGATAAACACGGCAATACCCCTCCAAGGCCGGTGTATGAACACAAAGAGCATGCACGTAGATATATATAATAAAATTATGCAAATAATAAAATAATAATACTAATAATAAAAATATAAATATTTTGAGAAGTATTATATATATATATAAATAAATAGAAAATATTAGAGGGAAAATATTAGGAAAATATAGAGGGAGAGTACACGCATACTTGAAGCGATGAAATTACCTCCCATTTTTAATGGTGCGTCTTTCTCTTTTGCGTTCATATTCTTCACACACTTATCCTCCAGGCAACATATTACTGACCACCATTTATCCACATATCATATACACATACTTAAAGTACACACCCCTCTTCTAGATAACACTTTAACAGACATCCCTACTCACTGCTCATCCCTGTGTGTGGGGAGAAAGAATTGCCTACATCGTATGTCCTGGCGTGTCGTAGGAGCTGACTAAGGGACGGTGTGGTTGGGTTGGCTGCCTACTACCAATTATCTTCTTGCCAGGAATGCTAATGCAGGCCTCGGAGAGGGTCGTGATCGCCGTAAACGGCCTTCTATCTTTCAGCGAAATTGTATGAATCGTATGGGTACATGGAATGTCAGAGGAATAAATGTTGAGGAGAAGAGGAGAGAGGTGATGGATGTATTTAGAAAGGGCAAATTTGATTTGCTCGCTGTGACTGAAACAAAGATGAAAGGAAACGAAGAAGTTGAGTGGTGTGGTAGAGTGTGGAAGCAGTGTGGAAATGAATGAGAGAGGAAGAGAAGGAGTTGCAATTTTTGATGAGTGACCTGTGGTACGAAGCTATGGTAGACTTTATGTGTGGAGTCCTAGAATTCTAATGGTTAAATTTACGTCGAAAAGGTCAAGGTATGTGTGGTTGACGTATGGCCCATCTGAGGGAAACGTTGTAGAAGTAGGATTTTTTTGGCATAATCTGAATTGTGTTTTGGATGGGTGAGTAGGAGCTTCAGATTGATTGTTTTGGGGGACCTGAATGGTTGGCTAGGTGATCAAAAAAGGGATGGTATAACAGGTAGCTTTGAAGGTGGAGAAAATGAGAATGGTAGGAAGGTGATTGATTTTGTGAAGAGAGTGATGTGTGTGTGTAAGTAAAACTTTCTTTAGACAGTAAGAGTATCCATAAGTATACTAGAGTTAGTAGGTAGAGATGGTATCGAAGTGAAAAAAGGATTGATTTAGTGTTGGTGAAGAAGGAGATGTTGAAGTATGTGTCAGATGTTAAGGTTTAGAATGGGATTATCGGATCATTATAAGAAACTATGTAAATTGCTAGTGGGGGCTTGATGGAAAGGAAGGAGATACGAAAGGAAGTAGGTAAAATTAAGAGGGAGAATTAAGTGAGCATGACAATAAGGATAAGTATGTAAGAGCGTCGTTAGTAAAACGGTTGAATGTGAACAAGTTGATACTCAACAAATCTGGGGGCAAATGAAGGAAGCAATTGTTAGTGGAAAAGAAGGTAGATAAAGTAAAGTAGAAGTAAGAATGTTAACAGGAATGGTGGAAATGTAAGAGGTGATAAAAGCGGTTAAAGGTAAAAAGAAGCGTGGTTGAATCTACCTAAAAGCAAATGATGAAGAATCAAAAGAAAGATGCTTGGAATTATATGAGGAAAAGAAATACTAAAAGGTGTATACGTAGGAAAAAACAAGAGGTAAAGTTTGAAGGAGGATGAATGGGGACTCACAAGGAATAGGAAGCTCTTCTGGAAGGAAAGGAAGGTTCAGAATGAGAATAAGGGGAATCTGCTTAGAATAATGGATAGTGGTGTTTTTTGTAACTGATGAAATGGGTGTGAGAGGTGTGAGTGGAAAGAACACTTCAAAATCTGTAAACAATACACAGTAATGAGTGATAGTGAATGTGTGTGGCTTTGATGGTGCAAGAAGGAATAGGTATTTTGTGGGATGAGGTTATTAGTAAGGAGGAGGTAATGAGTAGAGTGAAAAAGTTGAAGAAAGTGGCAAATCTGCAGGTATAGATGAAATTACCAGTGAAATGAAAGAACGAAGGTGAGATGGTGATTGATTGAATTTGAAGTTGGGTAATAAAGCGTTTATAGAGGGTATAGTTCCAAGTGATTGGAGGAGAGTGGTAATAGTACCCTTATAAGGGTAAGGGAGATAATGGGAACTGTAGAAATTATAGGGGAATAAGCTATTGAGTGTTGTAGGGAAGGTATATGCTGGTATTTTGTCGAAAGGTAGGTCGAGTGACTGAAGGACTGATTATGAAGAACAAGGTGCGTTTGGGTGGTAGAGATGTGGATCAAATCTTTACATTGAAACAAATGATTGAGAAAATGAGGGAGAAGAATAAATTGTATTTAGGTTTTGATGGATTTGCAACAGGCGTAAGATAGAGTTAAAGGGAAGCTCTATTACAGGTGTTAGTGATATATGGTGGGTTATGGTAGGCTGAATGGAACCAAAAGTATGTATGACGATAGTGAAGCGTGTAGAAATAAATTGTGTCAATGGTGATTGGTTTAGGATTAACAGCGAGTAAGACAGGGTTGTGCTATGCGTCTCCTTGGTTATTCAATTTGTATATGGATAAGGTGATAGAATTTGAGGTGGGGATGGCAGGAATGTGCTAGAATGATGGAGAATGGAGGCGGATGATTAGGTTGTGTGGCGAATCTGAAGAGAGTTTGAGAGGATTGGTAGAGAGATTCGGTGGTAGGTGTGTAAAAGGAGGGGGCTTGAAAGTAAACGTGGATAAGAGTAAGGTTGTGTTGTGAGTGACGACACTCCTCAGTGTGAAGTTAAGTGTTAGATGGTGAGCAGCCGGAAACAAGTGTCTGAGTTTAAATATTTAGGGTATGTTGGATGAGAAGGGAACTGATGATGCAGAAGGTAGTAGGAAAGTTGTGAATGGCAGAAGGTGGTTGTAATTAAATCGTTGGTGAAATGTAAAGGGACTAAGTCTTGAGTGTGCCAATTTACACATGAAGGTGTGTTGTTACCTGTGTTATTGTATAGTAGTGAGACTATGGGTCTGCAATAAGAAGTATAGATCTAAACTTCAAATGGACAAACTAAGAAGTGTGCTAGGTGTGAGAAGAATTGATAAAATGAGGAATGAACGTATTAGAGAGTTGTGTGGTGTGAAGAAAGGGGTAAATGAGAGAATAAATGAAAGAATGTTGAGATGGTTTGGTCATGTGGAAAGGATGAATGATAGTCGGTTGGTTAAGCGGATGTATAGTGGCGAGTGTGTTGGGAACCGACCGGCTGGGAGACCGAAGAAAAAGTGGATTGAGTCAGTAAGCGAATGTTTGAAGGAGAGAAATGTGAGTTTGGTAGAGGCGAGAAGAAAGGTGTATAACAGGAGGGAATGGCGTTGTGAAGAGGTATGGTTGTGGCCCACCTGGGCCAAGGGATGAACCCTTACATTGACGATTTACCATAGTGAGGGTCCATCACGGTCCCATGAAGCTCTAGGGTGGATTTTCTGTCTGTGACGAGTTCTCACTAATTAATGGTACAGAGGGGGCTGTAAGGCTGGGCTTTCTTACTTGTGTCATGTTCTTCTAACTGCTTTTCTTTCCGATGCCCGTCGCGCACCTTACTCCCATTCTTGGGAAAATATAAGGAAGATGAAGAAGAAGAAGAAGATAAATAAATATATATATATATAATATAGTTATATATATATATATATATATATATATATATATATATATATATATATATATATATATATATATATATATATATATATATATATATATATATATATATATATATATATATATATATATATATATATATATAATGCATATGTAATAAAAAA
>JABUQX010022705.1:45000-72500 GCA_015478945.1 Trachelipus rathkii
AGCATTATAACATGGGTAGAGGCAAACAGACTCTCCCTAAATCTACGAAAAACAAATTACCAAGTAATAACAAATCAAAAGAACCATGTTCAACTAAATGTAAGAGCAAAAGATATAATTATAAATCGGCTATAATGATTAATCGATATTTTATCGATATAATCACGACTCGCAAAAGATTTGAACTTTACAATGTATTTTGCAATAGAGAGGTATTTCGAATATATTTTTTAAAATAAATGTGTGATAAAAAATCATGTTTAATGATTAGAGGTACTCGATAAATGTGCTTATTACAGGTTTCTAATAATTTTCATAAGAGGACAGGAAAGATAGAGAAGGTGAGAGGGAAGTATTCTGAAACTATGTCTTCTTCTGCTTTCACTGCCCTATCATAGTATTCCTGAAATCCAGGTATAAGAAAAAGGTAGAATGAAGCATCAAATGAAATCTGATAGAAAATGTTTATTTTAATTTTCAATATTTTCAACTCCAAAAGTAGAATTCGAAGATATAAAATATCGTGGTCAATGATAATAAACAATCGTTGAAAGCTAATTTAAGATTTAATTAGAACCCTTTTATAGTGACCATTAAGAAATTGACAATACCAAATAGTATTCACAATTACCAGAGACAAAAGTAGAATCAAGGCCGGAATCCTAAACGCCGTTCCATATAACGTGAGGTAAAAAAAAAGTGTTCTACACAAAAAAAAAAAAAAAAAGGCGGAGGAATCTAAGCTGTAAAATCTGAAACAAACGGGAAGACAAAAATCCTTCTTAAACTAATGCGACCTGGGACCTTGAAAACCAATCACTTTAACTGATAGAATACGAAAAAAAATCGAATTAAAAGGTTGTTTCCTCTCAGTCCAATCTGTTAATAAACCACCAAAGGTGATTTATCTATCCTACGTTGTCATTCCTATCTGAGGGTATTAACATACCTAGTATGTTAATTAAAAATACACCAATAGAATCTGCACAAAATGATGACCATATGGTGTGAGTTTGAACTCCGAACTCGAAGTAACAAAAGAAAAAAGTTGAATTTCAGATTTTCGCCTTAGGGCGAATTTTGACCTCTAGTCACAGGTCAAAGGGGTCGATATAAACTACGAAACCAATATAGAAACAAAAAATGAAGTTTTGTGTGTCAACAGATATATAATTTGTATACATACAATAATTAAAAAAGTTAACAAATTTAATCGAAACTATTAAAATAAGGATTGTCAGATTATAGGCCAAGAAATTTTCGCCGGCTCTTCTAACCTTAAATATTAATAAATCATAAACTAGACATAAGTGTTATAAAAGTAGTGCAGAATCTAAATAATTATATGACAATAAATATATTTACAAGTTTTAAGAATCTAAACCGACATAGATATAACAAAATTGAAAAGAAATTTGGAATTCTATAAGTTTTCAAAATAGAATAATCGGAATGGTGATATTAATCGAGAAACCATATATACGTATATATACTCACGGATTTGGCTGAAATTTGGTACACATATAGTGTGAAATGTATGTATAATATGAAAGTAATTTTTTTAGAGGGTGTAGGCAATTTGGGGGGCGGCAGTCCCCAAAAAATAAAAAAGCTAGCATGAAAAATCCTTAATAGGATGGATAAATTATATATAGATTTAGGTAATGCAATAAGTCTCATGTAAATTGGTCAAATACAATGGAAATGATTCTAAAAAGAGTTACAAATTATAGGCTTGCCATGGACTTAAAAAATACACGATATTTAAGCGGGAAGGAGAAAATGATTTTTTTTCTGATAGATTTCGCTAACGAAATTTTTTTAAATAATGAATTACAAATCCTTTTCTGCCCAACAAATCATAAATATTATATAAAAATATATATAAATATTTTTTTAAAGATATTAGTAATTAAATTTACTAATATTAGGCTTTTCTAAATACAAGGCTAACCAACCGATCGTTTGATTTTCATTTATTTAAAGCAATCCAAATTACTGGCTACGACTTGAAATGAAATAAAATATAATGAAAAGTGGAGTGAAAACCTCCCACAACAATATATATATATATATATATAATAATATATATATATATATATATATATATAAACCCATACAACAACATATATATATATATATATATATATATATATATATATATATATATATATATTCAGTTGACACCACCTCTCACGGGAAGAGCCCTAATCTAGGAGGGCGTGCTCGAATTTTTAAATCTGAGCCAAGAGAATAGCTCACACTCACGCAAGACCAGTAGGCAGACCTGGGTCTCTCACAGCAATTGGGCGCAGTGTCTGCCGCTGGGAGCTACTGGGCGTTATTATGGTTTGATTCATTCCTTCTTGACTTATACGAAGAAGAAAATCTTTTGTACCAGCCGACTCCGCCGAATGTCAATTCATATATATATATATATATATATATATATATATATATTTATATATATATATATATATATATATACTATATATATATATATTTGCTATATGCTATCTTGCTATGCTATATATTTGAAGTCCAGATATCCGACTTACCTTTGGGAAAAAATTCGATATTTGCCAGAACGCTATTTATATATATATATATATATATATATATATATATATATATATATATATATATATATATATATATATATATATATATATATATATATATATATATATATATATATATATATATATTTAAAGTCCAGATATCCCGACACCTTTGGAAAAAAATTGGATGTTGCCAGAATTCTATTTATTTGTTTGTTGTGCTCCAAATTATAGACGTAGGCGACTTTTTTCCTATAATTTCAAGAATTATAAATATTTAAGTTTGGTTATATTCAGTAAGGTTAATTAATTAATTAAAATAATTAATTTAATTAAATAATTATTTAATTAATTAGATAATTAAATTTATTCAGACTTGTTTTTTTTAATGAAGCTATTTTACTCAAATAAAGTGTGCGCTTTTTTCGTTGACCTAGGCTAGTTTCAAATATTTATTTAGTTTTACGTTGTATTTTGTTCCACGTGGATGTATTTGACATAGATTTCATAATTTCAAATAAAATTACATTATTAGCCTTTCTACAGTATTATAAATTAATACAAGAAAATAAAACTTGCATTTGTGGGGAAAATTGTTGCATTTGTTTTTTAAAGTTGTCACCACCACTCACGGGCAGAGCCCTATTGTCCACAAACTATTTGCATAATCCTCGTCTCTCTTTTAATAGAGTTTACGATATATATATTATATATATATATATATATATATATTTATATAAAATATATATATATATATATATATATATATATATATATATATATATATATATATATATATATATATATATATATATATATATATATATATATATATATGTATATACTATATATATTTATATATATATATATATATATATATATATATATTTAACAATAACTAATAATATACTATATATATATATATATATATATATATATATATATATATATATATATATTTTGTTGCCTAAAAATAGTTTCTTTTGTAAAATTGTCGCCTAAATACAACTTAAGACGCTAAAAAAAAACGAATCAGTCTATTGTGTTGAAAAGTTAACGGATCTTTATATATATATATATATGTACAATTTATAGTATAGTTCTTAAAATATGTATACGCCTTAAATAAATAATAATAATATAACATAATATAATAATATATTTATATATGTATGTATATGTATATATATATGTAATATATGTATATAATATATATATATGATTAATAATATTATCTAATAATAATAATAACCAACTATAATATATAATATATATAATAATATATAATCACTACTATATAATATGGGATATATATATATATGTAGATATTTATGACGGACAACAAACACTACTATATAATTTCTGAGAAAAATGATATATGTAACATAATATATATATGGCAATAGCCTAGCAGTATTAATGTTAATGACAGTAATATTAATATGTATATATGTATATATGTAATATTTTCTCGACAATAACAGCATTGCAATAAAAGTAGAATATATGTGTTTTTGTATTTACATATGTGCACTTTATATACTGCTATATATATATATAACATAACAACAGCAACAACAATAACATATATATCTATAATTCTGTCTTTCATCTCAGTCTCTCTCTTTCCGTGTTTCGTTCTGGTTTTATATTCTCCATTATTCAAATATTGTTTTTATTTATTTCTCATTTCACATTTCAAAATATTTCAGATATATATTGTAACGTTAAAGCTTATCATTAAAAAGTTGAAAAAAGAATGTTTGCTTCTAGATTATGCTTATATTAATCTTTGTTTCGCTTGTTAAGAGAGATAAGAACGCAAGATGAAATCATTCTTGCATCTCTCATACAGACGCAAAGGGAGTACCATAAATTCTAAAGCAACACAACAACCCAATTAAAAGTTTTCCAAAACTACGAGAAAGAATTTTGAATTCGTACGTCTGGCAGTTAACCATTTGAATTCGTTCGTTTGGCAGTGAACCAAGTTGCGAATTAGTGAACTTGTAAACGATTGAATTGAGCAATTTTAAACACATACTTCGATTAACTGCTTAATTTTCGGTGTTGTTCTCTTACACCTTACCAAAAGCACTTTGAAAATTGTTTCTATATTCGAACTCCTTTAATTGCAACACAGCGATGAGAACAACAACGGTTATAAACTGCCTATAAATTAATGCCCGAAACATTAACTTTAAACTACGCTTTAGTCTGTTCGAAATGAGTGTAAATGATTGAAGTTAATACAAAACTCGTAATTAATGGGGTGTATAAAAGCGCTTAATGACCTCTTTAATTTTAAATATTTAACTCTTGTATACAATATATATATATATATATATATATATATATATATATATATATATATATATATATATATATATATATATATATATATATATATATATATATATATATATATATATATATATATATATATATATATTGTTAGCGTCCAGATTAGGCGACGCATTTAACTAAAAAACTACGATAGCTACACTAAAATTAAATACATTTTTGGAATCACGAGCAAAATTTAGCTATGAAAAGTAGAAATTAAATTAAATTAAGAGCAGAAAAACAAATATTTAAATAACAAATTTTCAGGTTTTGATAAGTTTTATTATATTACAACGGCAGAAATAATGTTGTTGACAGGTTTATTTGCTTTCTTAAACAATATAGGAGTGGTTAGGTTTTTTATAGTATTACGGTTTAATACTAACTTAACCTAAGCCTAACCAAACCATAACCTAATCTAACCTAACCTAACAATATATATATATATATATATATATATATATGTGAATAGTAGTATATATATATATATATATATATATATATATATATATATATATATATATATATATAAGAACACTCATATGTACTGACTCAATGATTCGACCTAAGTGACACCTTGCCATGCGACTCCGTCGCTCTACCGTTTGAGCCATAACCATACTGATCTTTTAAAATACATCTTCATAAAAAAATCTATATAAATTTGGAAACAGAACTTCATATATATATATATATATAGTTATATATATATATATATATATATATACATATATATATATATATATATATATATATATATATATATATATATATATATATATATATATATATATATATATATATATATATATATATATATATATATATATATATAGAGATCTTTAGGAGCCAGATAGGAGAGAGAGGGGACGAAGTCCCCCCATCGTCAACCGGGATCCCTAGAGAGACCCCGACTCCTTCCATCTTTGCTGCTAAAATATATATATATATATATATATATATATATAAATATGGCTCTCTATTTTTATATATATATATATATATATATATATATATATATATATAAATATAGTAGCATATATATATATATATATATATATATATATATATAAAATATTAACATATTTTCTACCCTTATTTCCATGCGCAAACGAGAGCATGTTTTTCATATAATTTACACTTAGCTTTCCATTTGACAAGTCATCCAACAACATTCTTAAAATTAACACTGACTCACCGAGCTCACTTTGTATTCGATAAAATTTGACGCCGAAGTTATCGTACACTTTATTAAACGTTTACTTTATATTTTTTATTTATAACTTATTTTAATTAAAATAACGTTTATCTTTACTAAAAGTTTACGACAATTCCAAATATGTTATTGGTTTCCTGGTACACCACGTTCTTTTTACGATATCATGCGAGGCCTTTGGTAAGTTTCACACACATTATTTATATATATATATATTATTATTATATATATATATATATATATATATATATATATATATATATTATATATATATATATATATAGAGGGTATATATATATATATATATATATTATATATATAGTAGTTGAAAATACCGATTGGAGGCCGGAAGTGAAAGATCGACCCTGAATAGCGTGGGAATTTTTTAATTACCGTGGGAACTTCCGACGAAAAAAAACGAAGTTTTTTTTCGAAACAATAAAAATTAATAAATTAATAAATAAATTAAGAAATAAATAAATAAATTAATAAATTAATAAATAAATTAATAAATTAATAAATAAATAAATAAATAAATAAAATAAATAAATTAATAAATAAATTAATAAGTAAATAAATAAAAATAAATAAATAAATAAATAAATAAATAAATTAAATAATTAAATAATTAAATAAAAATTAAATAAATAAAAAAAGTAAATGTTTAATTACCGAATATTATTTTTTATTGACGTGCATATTCCCGCCCCCTGTTGTGGCCCCGCACCGCACCGCACCGCACCCCTCACTTAGTAACGGATAGAGTTTGCTACATGGTATCTCTCTCAAACTTGACAACCCCATAGGGGGTGACGTAACCTCGTCGTAGACGAGGTTACGTGGCCATGCACCCCATAGGGGGGTGCTAGCCCCCAAACCTGAGATATTGACGTAGAAGGCTGAAACTTGGTATAAGCCCTTCTTATAAGGTATTATTATTATTATTATTATTATTATTATTATTATTATTATTATTATTATTATTATTATTATTATTATTATTATTATTATTATTATTATCGCACTGCACCGCACCAACCAACACCTGGTAACGGATAGAGTTTACAACATGGTATCTCCCTCAAATTTAACAACCCCATAGGGGTGACGTAACCTTGTCGTAGACGAGGTTACGTGGCCATGCACCCCATAGGGGGGGCTGGCCCCCCTAAAAATTGAAATGATCGTAGAAGGCTGAAATTTGGAGATAGTATAGACGAGGAATGAGTAAGTAGGATACGGATCCGGATTCGGTATTCGGAACCGGCACCGGTGCTGGCTCCGGTGCGGTGCTGAGTTAGTAAATATTTGTATAATAATACAATATTGGTATCAAAATATATGTTTATAAGGTCCTTGAGAACAATTTTAGACCACCTACTCCCACTTTTGACGTCCCTAAACAGAAAATTTACCTGAAGATTCCTTACACAGGTCGATTCACCGACACCCTTATTAGAACCCTCAGGCCTATATTAATGAGACACTTCCCATTTGCCACCTTTATTTTTATTCCTACTAATAACTTCAAAATTAGTAACTTTTTCAGGTCCAAAGATTTAATCCCTAAAGAGTTGCACTCCTCGATAGTCTACTTGTATAAGTGTGTTGGCTGTAATGCCCGCTATGTAGGTCAAACTTTGCATCAGGATTGCCAAGCACAAGGGTTTTTCTTCCTTACCAATCTTCCTCTATCCTCACCTGAATTTTCATCCATACGTATCATCCCATCACTATCAACGACTTCTAGATTCTTCCCTCCGTCACTGATACTCGCGACAGGAAAATCTTGGAGAGCCTCTTCATTCATGAATTGGAGCCTGAACTCAACTCTGATTTATCTTCAATCAAACTTAATTTATTTTAATTGTAATAATTTTCATTATATGTCTTTCATAATTTTCATTTTATTATACTGTTATAAATACTGATTTTTAAGTTTAGTAAGTCCCAAACAACCAACCAATTTATGTATAATTTTGGTATAAATAGTGTTCCGATTTTATCTTGTTCATTCATTCTTATGGTTGATCCAGTTATGTAAGGTTAGTAAAACGAGGTTAATAATAGATTTAATTTTTGTAATTTTTATATATTTTTAGTTTTCTATATATTTTATATAATCGTAAATATTATAGACATTGTTTATTTATAATTTATTATTTACTTATAGCTGATGATGCGCTTAGCTATAGCGCGAAACGTCCTTAATATACTATGGCACTCTCCTTGGTGTTTGTCTTCCTTTTCATCTTTAAATTGAGGTTCCCTAGGAACAAATCATCGCAGATATATATATATATATATATATATATATATATATATATATATATATATATATATATATATATATATATATATATATATATATATATATATATATATATATATATATATATATATATATATATATATATATATATATATATATATATATATATATATATATATATATATATATATATATATATATATATATATATATATATATATATATATATATATTACTCTTCAAACTGTGATAGATTAAATCATAGTGTCGATTGGATAAAAATGCTGAGACGTTCAAAGTACAAAGATGGCATAACCTAAATTCAAAACTGAAGAAACCATACCTAAGAAAAAAATAGCCTTCAACTTCCACTAACATAACTTTATCAGAAGCCATGAGCAATATTCTTTCTTCTAGTGGTGATGACGAAAAGGAATGTTTATCACAGGAAATTTCAAAAAACATTCAGATGTATCTAGACGGAAAAAGAATTCCTCTGGTGGATATTACACTTGAATGGTGGAAAAACCATATGAATAAGAGTATCTAATATGTCTGTATTAGCAAATATCTGCTTCTCCCTCAAGTGTTGCAAGCGAGCGCCTTTTTAGCAGTGCTGGTCTTAGTGGTGATGACGAAAAGAGGAATGTTTATCACAGGAAATTTCAAAAAACATTCAGATGTATCTAGACGGAAGAATTCCTCTGGTGGATATTACATGAATGGTGGAAAAAACCATGGGGAGTAAGTATCCTAATATGTCTGTATTAGCAAGAACATATCTTGTGTCGCCCCTCTCAATTGTTAAGCGAGAGCGCCTTTTTTTTTAGCAGTGCTGGTCTTGCAAAAGAAAAGCTGTTCAGGGGGCTTCACTTAGCAAACGGAAAGGATTATTGTCTTCAAATATAATTTAAAAATTTTAGGATTTGAATATTGAAGTTTAAAAACTCTTTTCCAAAGGCGGTGGTTGGGTGGGAGTTGTGGGATACAATGTAAGTTTGGGCCCACCATCCTGAAAACGTATTGTAGTTAAATTCTAGAGGCTGCAAATTCTACATATGAAATGTAGATTTTCAATATAGAGAAAGTTAACCCCAGAATAATATTTATTTATGTGTTGAAGAATGGGTTTCATAAAATTCTTATTCGTATTCGTGAATATAAAAATATTCGTATACGTATTCGTCTTCGCAAATATAAAAAATTCATATTCGTTCCATCTCTTATATATATATATATATATATATATATATATATATATATATATATATATATATATATATATATATATATATATATATATATATATATATATATATATATAACTTATATATATATATATATATATAACCTCTGCTGCTAAGGTAACTATGCTGCTATATATATATATATATATATATATATTGGTAATTGAATTTGTATATGGATGGGGTTATGAAAGAATTAGAGGTGAGGAGGCAGATGGTGTTAGAATGATGGAGAATGAAAGAGAATGGAGGGTGCCCTACCTGAAGAGAGTTTGAGAGGATTGGTAGAAAGATTAGGTAGGGTATGTAAAAGGAGGGTTTGAAAGAAAGCGCAGATAAGAGTAAGTTATGGTTGTGAGTGAGAACAGTCCTCCGTGTGAAGTTATGTTAGATGGTGAGCAGCTGGAACAAGTGTCTGAGGTTAAATATTTAGGATTTATGTTGGATGATAAGGGAACTGATGATGCAGAATGTAGTAGGAAAGTTTTGAATGGCAGGAAGGTGGCTGGTGCAATTAAATCGTTGGTGGATGTAAAGGAACTAAGTCTTGAGTGCGCTGGGTCTTACATGAGGGTATATTGTTACCATTGTTAATATATAGCAGTGAGACTATGGTCTGAAATAAGAGGTATAACTCTAAAGTACAATGTGTTCAGATGGACAGTCTTTAGGGCTTGTTAGGTGAGAGAAGAATTGATAAAATGAGAAATGAACGTATTAGAGTGTTGTGTGGTGTGAAGAAAGGGATAAATGAGAATAAGTAAGTGTTGAGGAGGTGGTTTGGATCATTGCGGAAAGGATAGATGATAGTCGGTTGGTTAAGTGGATGTATAGTGGTGACTGTACTTCGAATCGACCGGCTGGGAGACTGAAGAAAAAGTGGATTGAGTCAGTAAAGGAATGTCTGGAGGAGAAAAATGTGAATTTGGCAAAGGCGAGAAGAAAGGTGTATAATAGGAGTGAATGGCGGGGTTTTGTGAGGTGAGACTAGTTGGCGGCTTGTGGCCCACCTGGGCCACGGGATGAACCCTACACTGACGAGATGCCATAGTGAGGGTCCGTCGTGGGCCTGTGAAGCTTTAGGATGGATTTTGTGACTGCAACGAGTTCTCACTAATAGGTATAAAGTAATAGGGGGCAGATTAGGCTGGGCTTTCTTTTCGACTTAGTGCCATGTTCTTCTACTACTTTTTCTGTTGTTTCCGGTGCATGGTACGCACTTTACCCCCAGTCTTGAAGGTGGATGATGTATTGATGATGATATATATATATATATATATATATATATATATAACATATATATATATACTACTCTCTCTTCCTATACTTATATATAACTTTATATATATATATATATATATATATATATATATGAATTTTTTTTCTTGTTTCATTACATGTTAAAACAATCTATAAAAAATTTCAGATCAATCGGATAATATATTAACCGGTGCTATCGAGATTAAAGTTTGAAAACGTAATTAAATTTCGAACTTTATTGATATCAATTTTTAAAATCGAAAAATATCGAAAAATATCGAAAAAGACATAATAACAGAAAATGTTCATAATTTTTTGAATATAGCAATTGAATGTGAATTCGCACACACATTACAATCGGTTACTATGAACTTAACCTATTATTTTTCCCTTTTCTGCCTATCATAAGTATAGGTCGGGTATGTTTTTCCATAGTCTTGAATCGCGAGCCTGACATGCTATTCTGGGAAGATAGTGTAATCTTTCAGAGGTATGTAGTGGATTTCCTTTTAGCTCATCGTGATCAGGTGGTAACACATTGATATACCAGCAGCGAGTGATCGGGTTCGAAACCCAGCAGGGGAGATTAAATTCCTTATCATATATATATATATACAGTATATATATATATATATATATATATATATATATATATATATATATATATATATATATATATATATATTTATATATATATATATATATATATATATATATATATATAATATCAATCTTTGCCGGAATAAATTCCTCATATGCAAGAAAACCTTTACAAAATCAAGAAATGAAGTTAAAAAAAAAAGTTACAGCAGAAAGAAGTCAACGATTTTCCTAAACCGTTTTAAGAAAGTTTCCATTCTGAAGTTTTGATGAGCAAGGAAAAAAAATGTTTTAAACAGGAGGGAAACTTTTCTCTTCAAAGAGATTTCAGAGATTTGAAGGCGTTTGTTTTTAATTTTATCCTAAACTTTCCTTTAGTTCATTAACAGTTTCAGTTTTTTGGAATTTCTTTTTCACGCACTAATTAAGTGCCATTGTTTCATTCTTTTAGTTAGAATATGAAGTCTTAAGTTTCAGAACTGCTGACTAACATTTCAATGGATACATAATTTAACCTAAATAACTCTCTCTCTCTCTCTCTCTCTCTCTCTCTCTCTCTCTCTCTCTCTCTCTCTCTCTCTCTCTCTCTCTCTCTCTCTCTCTCTCTCTCTCTCTCTTCGCAGGCTTTTGCTCTTTATTGACGAGAGTAACATCTCTAGTAGGTTTTGGAAGCGCAGTGAGGATGTAAGCACAAAGTGCTGTGCTGTGCTGTACATTATTATTACCCTTTGGATCAGTGAGGTGCGGTCCGGCACAAGGGCATAACCTATAAATATTTTCTCTTCAATAATGTATTCTCGAACCTTCGCTATTAGAACTCGATTCAATAATAAATACGCTACTCAATCTCATTTTTCTTTTTATCTTAGGTCGTCCATTTACTAATGTATTTACCCTAAAAAATCATTGCAATTATTTTACATTTTTTATTGATTTTCTGTTCTGAATTTTGCTTATAAATAATTGCATATATATTATATGATATATATATATATATAATATTCTATTATTATATATATATATATATATATATATATATATATATATATATCTATATATATATACACCTATATTCTCTTCTTTATATATATACCTATATGGTGGAGGCAAGTATCTTGGTTAGGAAATAACCAACTATTATTACTATGGACTTCCCTACGAATATCAATGATTTACTTACAATGAAGTGAATCAATCTTCTATTAAATATTTAACCTAATTATTTTATTTCCTCAGTAAATATATATATATATATATATATATATATATATATATATATATATATATATATATATATATAATATATATATATATATATATATATATATATTTAATATCTTGGTTAGAGGAAATAACTAATTATTTTTACTTTACTCTCCTTAAAGAACTAAGGTTTAATTATAATTAAAAAATGAAAAGAAATATGAGAAAAAGAAGAAATAACTACCTGATATGAGTATATCGAGGACACCTCTCCAAGGTCAAGATGAAGGTGTCAAATACCACTGTGAAGAGTTGTTAAGCTTTTTCCTGACTGTAAGATTCGTAATGGGACCTTGTGGCTGTTTACTCGTTACTGGTAGGTGGAATGTGAAGTCACGTTTTAAAAGAAGATGGAATATAGTAAATAGGATTGTGGGGATTATGACCTAGTCCCAGGTAGCTGGGCTAATGAAGACCAGATCACCAATCGACATTTATTCCCACTTCCAAACAAATCTCTGACGTGATACCACTTTCACTCGATTAGTCTGGAAGTAGCCAATGAATAGTGGAATATAAATTTGTATATATATATATACTCGGTGGACCTCGTGTGGACCAGAGTAATTAATATATATATATATACAACGAATGAAAAATAATTATTGATTCTATAATTTACTGCCTATATAAACCGAATGTCCATAAAAGAATCGAGTTTTTATTATGATAATTTTGGGAACGAAAAGGTTTTGTTGTATATTAAATTTAATTGAAATTTGTTTTTTGTAGTTATTGAAAGTTTACTAAGTTTATTTTATATGGAAGTCACTTTAATATTTGAAGTTATAAAATTTTCATTGCGAAATTATTTCTGAATTTCCGAATATGTGTAACCACGTTATCGAACAAGATGTAGTATAATTTTGTATCTTCGGAAGTGGACAGAGATGAAAAAAACTCTAGTCAAATTCCGAAAATAATGACAATAATAACAACAATATTTATTGTGATAACGATAACAATAACAGCATATTACCAAGACCTTCTATAATTAGTACTACGAAAGCAATAATAATAATAATAATAATAATAATAATAATAATAATAATAATAATAATAATAATAATAATAATAATAATAATAATAGAAAGCAGTATACTAGCTACACTAAAATAAATGATGATAATAATAATAATAATAATAATAATAATAATAATAATAATAATAATAATAATAATAATAATAATAATAATAATAATAATAATAATAATAATAATAATAATAATAATAATAATAATAATAATAATAATAATTATTATTATTAATGGTAATGACTACCAACAATAATTATTATTTGTAGGAATCGTCAATCTCTAGAAATGCAAAGCATTCTAGAAGAAAGACAAATTTCCAATGTAATAACTTTTACTTTAGGTTCCTAATGTTTCTCGTTTCTGTTCAGAAAACAAGGAAAACAGAAAGAAACCGAATAAGCAAATGTCTACTTCTTGGAAACAAATTATTACTACAGGACAGGGGTGAAGCCTCTGTCTAGGGGTTATTCTATATTTGCTCCACCACCAATCGGGAAACTAAGATTACTAAAACCACTAGCTACAATTTATCATGCACGGAAATCGCGGCGTAAAAGTTACACAAGATTCAGAAACTCGCTAAACTTTGCCTAATTAATTTTAATACTTCACAAAAAAAAAGTATAGATGTATATATATATGTATATGGATATCATCCATTGATGATTTAAAACCATAAAATATATGATTTATGTTTTATAAATATTTAATTTGAATATTTTAAATAAATGCAATCTAAAATTGCACTTCGATTTTGTCTCATTTATGAGGCAGATTCTGAGACCACGTGATCAATTATTAAGGCTATTTTTTACTATTTTTAAATAAATATTTATAATTTTATATAAATATTTTAATAAATATATATATAAAGAGTAATTTTCATTTACAATATTTAAAGGGGGAATGTTACAACAATATTTTTATGACAAGAATCATTTTTATGATGATTCTTGAAAAATCAAATTTCACGTATGAAATATTGACAAGTATTTAGATTTTGATTTTTAGTTATTACTTCTAACTTTCTATTTTCTATGCTAGTTACAATCTATATATAAATTTTAATATTAATAAAAAATGGTTTTCATTTTTTATTGACGACGAGGCAGTAATTTCTGACCTACTTATTTTGATTGAAATTTCTAATTTCAACCATGACGAGATTTTTTCTCTATAAAACATTTATCATGATGAATTTCATTTTTTTCTTTACGTTTTTATTTATTTCTTTAACTTTTTTTATTTTTTATTATTCTTATTGTTTATCCGAATCTTTGAGTTTGAATTTTTACTAGTACCTTTTTTATTAAAATTTTCTCAAATCTTTTATTTTTCCAATTTTTCCCTTTGAGCGTTTTTGCTTACTTTTTGTATATTTTATTGTTTGTATGTATAAAAAATAAACAAAAAATCAGTATACATCACGTTAGATTTACAAAAAGTGTTTGTAAAGCTATCATACTTTTAAGCTTTTCACCGAAGAGAGAGAGAGAGAGAGAGAGAGAGTAAAAGATAGAATAAAAAACTCGAAGATTTCTCCACCTACAAATAAAACTGGACCTAAATTTGAACCTTGAGGGAAAAAAATTGGTTTGAAGGTGTTTGCGCGATGTAGGTGGTTTGGTAATGGAAACCAAACACCACATAACCGTAGGCGAAACAGATCAATTCAAACTTTGCGGACTGTTCTAACAGAAGTACTTCAACATTGTATAGCAACTCGTGGGTCCACTATCAAAATTGAATTATTCCAAATAGAACAACTCAATCAGAAGAGACTGATTTGCTATACAATGCCAAAACACTTATCAAAAATTAATATATGTAACGAATCAAAAAACTATTGCCTTTTTTGCTAACATCTGCAAGGAGAGAAGGGTTGGTCAGATGACCGTTAGTGGGGATCCCTAAGTTGTCCAGAAAGGCGTAAATGACATTACCTATACAAACATTTCCTGAGATAACCATTTAACGGAATGAAAAGTTTCAATATTGCCGCTGTGAATTTATAAAAAAAAAGATTCAACAGCCCTGACTTAAATGTCGGTAAGACGCCTCCAAAAATGGCGCGGAACCTCTAAAAATGATGGGGGAAGCTCATTAGAGGAACAAGCTTCATCATAAAATATTTTACTACTTTAACTGCATTATAAATGATCTTGTAGAAAATCTGATTCGACTCGGGATACAAATTAAGGACAGAATCGATCGCAAGTGCAGTAATTAAGATATGAAAATGCTTCTCGGTCGCTCTTGCTTCTTTTATAGTCCACGAGAAAGAACGCCGAGGGGTTGACGATGCGTAATTAATTAAATAAACCTTAATTTTAATTATTAACGTTTAAACAACAATTTTATTATCAAAAGATAGCAAATTTAAAACTATATACTAAATAAATAAATTTGTTGAATAAAGTGATATGAATTTGTTATAAAAATTATTGAAAGTTTCAATGGCAGTCTTTGGCAACTTCTGATCACATGCTGTCAACTGGATATTTTTTCCGTAGAAATTACTTAATAATTGTAATTTTTTAATTAAAAATGATTGTCAATTTTAACAATAACCATCAGATTCTGTATGTTTTTCTGATTAATTTGATGTAAATTTTATTTTTCTAGGACGATTTTGAGTTAAGATATGTCACAATTTCAATATAGAAAAATAGGTCTCTTTGACCTAAGAAAAAATTGACCTTTCATTTCGAAAGGGTCAATGACACTTATACAAATGAAAGGTTAAGGTGTTGGGATCAATTTGAAATATCAACTAAGTCTGGCACTCATGGAGCACCGGGTTAACGAAGAGGTGGAAGGGAAACTTTCAGAAATGAATTTTCAGTATTTTAAGAAGCCTATTTGGCAAGTGGTTTTAAATATGTCTTTAATTACTTAACTACAACTTTGATTAATATAAAAGTTTATCAAAATGTATTCATATATCTTATTTATAATTTGAAAAGGCTGAAAACTTCAAACTCTACCTGACAAAAAGAGAGAAAATCGAAGATGCCGATTTACTTGTATCAGTTTTACTTTTCAATTTGGAAGGTTCTGTGTGGAAATATATATCATATGTACATGTAACCAGCCTTAACAACCATATGTGCCAACAACAACCAACAACAACAATATGTAGCCATACATGTATCTTCAACAACATATATATATATATCTTCTTTGAGGTACGCGGTTTAATATATATATATATATAATAACATATATATATATATATATATAATAACACTTTTTACTATATATTATTATTATATACTAACAATATATATATTATTATATATATATATATATATATCATTACATAATATACTTAACTTCCCATATACACATATATATATATATATACATATACATATATATGTATATACACATATATATATATAATATATATATATATATATATACTCTTTTATTATATAATATATATATATATATATATATATATATATATATATATATATATTGAAATATATAATATTTTTGGCTGAAAATTGGTACAATAATAGTTTGTGACATGAATAAGAAGAATCCGGTGAAATTTTTAACAAAAAAATAAAATGGGGGGGGCTCCAGCCCCTAACCCCATTTTTAGGGTTACAACAGGGTCCCAAGCTCCAAGGACTTTATTATTGTCAGTAAAATGAATTAATTTTGGCCAGCCTTAATTTCAAGGGCGTAGCCCAATTATAAGGAATACTTTACTCTTATGAGCCTTTATCAGAGTACGGTATTGAAATCTGAAATTTCTCGGTGCAAAATTGCACCGACTTACAAAGCAAGTTTATATTGATAAATTTTAATTTGTATATGAAATTGATTATTAAGATTATTATAGTATATTATTTTACTATAATTAATAAAAAATAAGATGGTCAATGTAATCACGATTTCCTCAACCACGATTTCAGACCAACCACTCGCGAATACAATCATTTGCACCTTTTATAAATACTGGCCACAAAGTGGCAGATGGAGTAAATATAAAAAATTTACGACATTAAATTCCACACCCAAAGGAAACCACAACAGAAAAAAAATATAGTTTGTTTTCGTAAGTTTAATGTGAAATATAAAGAAATAAGTATACTTTTCATTCGCCAGTGAACTGTGTCTAAAGGATAGGAAATTTGAATGGGTCGGTAGTGGGTCACACTCAGGCATATGTAATATAACTTAACTCTCGCGTCTTGCACCTTCTAGTTTCAAAATATCACCACTAACAGAAGGCAATGACCCTGATTTCATTAAAAGGGGGGTGGTTGTTCCTTTCTTTTTTATAAAAATAAAAAGGTGGGTTAATAACCCGAACCACCAACAGTATCAAAGTCAAGGGAACTACGGAAATCCTTCCCCTAAAGAAATCTCCATCCCAGGACAACTGTTTCTCGAAGAATATAACAATTACAAGGTCATCACCTTTAGTTCTGAGAGTAAATGGATTTTGAAACGAAAGTGCAAGGCACTCGAAATTACATTACACAGTCAGTAAGTCCCGGCACACGCACCCTGTAAAACCTGTACGTACAAGGAAGCAACTACTTTGAACATCCAAGGGACGAACGCGATTAACTTTTGAAGAAGTATAAGTAAGAAATTTAATAGATTATTTTTAATGTTCAATAGTAAGAGAAATTATATGATAAGTTTTTTAATGTTGTCTACATGGACAATAATGTTGACGCCGAAGTTTAATTCAATGAATATAACTTTTGATCGACGTTTAGCCAGGTTATTGCACGACGTGTGGTTCCTTTAGGGAAGAAAGAATTTTAATATGATAAATGACTGCCTTCACTTTCGTGAAGAATATCTTTCAATATTAAAAAAAATGATAAAGGGAAATTTGAAATGACGTTTTGATTACACGAAGGTAAGTTTGCCTTTCATCAGGCAAGAAAACTTGAGGATGCGACATCTGTAAAGTACACAAAACGGTCTCACTTTCCAAAACAACAATTTATAATTTAATTTTAGGCTTCCTTAAATAATCTCTCAATTTACACCAACCATTGAGAGGAGGTGAAGTTAAAAGAAATTCCAAATAGAGATTACTATAAAACTTCCTTATATGGGAAGAGGAATTTCAAAGTGAGAGTTCTCACAAGTCTCAAAGTAGAGACAATATAAATTGTTTAATAAAATGATTTTTTAAATTGTTACAAATTTTTAAAGAGGGGGGGGGAACACCTCCCATATCCCCAAGTCTCAGTTGAGACAATATAAATTGTTCAAAATTAATTTTATAATAGGTGATTGTTTCACCAACCTCCGCAGAGGCAAGAGAAGGGGTGGGGGGAACACCTCCCCTATCCCCAAGTCTCAGTTGAGACAATAAGAGAATGAACTATTTTTTAAAACAAATATGTAATGGTGCGCATTATTTACAGCTCCCCCTCCCTCGGCACCTACGAGAGAAGAGGAGAAAAAACTTAAAACTAAATATTTGATTGAGTTGGACAGTTGTCCTATAAGAAGATATAATAGTGGTCTAAAAGCACCACTAAAACAAAAGGGTATGTTTTACCCTAAATAATAATTTTTTAATAAGTTGGGAGTTCCCAAAATCTCCGTGGAGATAATAATTTTTTAATAAGTTGGGAGTTCCCAAAATCTCAGTCGAGATAATAATTTTTTAATAAGTTGGGAGTTCCCAAAATCTCAGCCGAGATAATAAATTTTTCAAAAAGAACTTAATACTAACTTAAATCTAACTTAAACTAAGGAGGGGGTGCAGAAACCCCAGAGCAAACAAAAAGAACAAAAAGATACAAAAAAAAATCTGCTATATACAAAAAATATGAAAAGGTACTTTGCCACAGTACCAGTTTGACAAAATAGAGGGGGGGTAGATAGAATTTGATAAGTGGCTTCAAACTCTATCCCCCTTTGGTTATTCAAATTTGTTTAAGGTCCGTTCACAAAGTTCCCGGACAAGGGTGGTTTTTTGTAAGTCAATTTTTGACTTACTTTGTGGTAAAAAAGTATTATTAGAGAAAGAGGAGGGATCATACCCCATAGTTATAGGGTCCTCCTGTTCCTCAGAGGGGCATAACTCTTCATTCAAAGAGTTATGTTTAAGGTGGTTAGATGAGAGAAAATCAGAGTTACTCATAATTACTCTCTCACCTGTAGTGGTAATATAAAGGTGGGGGTGGTCATTATTCAAATGAGACACCTTACCATCCCTTTTGTGGAATGACTTCCCTTTGGTAGAAGTCGATGGTTTTTTATTGTGGTATAATTTCTTTCCTTGGAAAGAAAAATGAGTAAAGTTCTTTTTTGAATCAAAAGAACATGGTAGTAAGTACTTCTCTTTTTTAAGAGAAGAGTGGCAAATTTTATAGTCGAGTTTTAAAGTCTTTATCTCTGATAGAGGATGAAGACAAATTGTATTTTGACTAAAATGACAGTAGTCAGTTTTAGTCTTAAGAGGTACAATTTCCTTGTTGGAAAATGTGACCATTTTTGATGAGTTTATCAAACAATTTTTATTACCAATTTTGATTTTAATATTTGTAATATTTTTTATATATAATTTGAGTTGCTCTTTACAAGAACCAACTGCAAAAGTTTCACTCATAGAGTGATTTCAAATTTTTCATTAAATTGATACCCACAAATTGAAATAAATTTTCTTCCTCACTTGTTTGTGAGTAAGAGAAAAAGGAACCATCCTTCATTAATATTTTATAATTATTTTTATTAGTATCCATATCAATATTTCTATAAGTATTACATTTTCCTTGCTCTGGAAAAGTAATTAAGGACTTCTCCTCACTCTGTGGGGAGGAAGCCAATTCAAAAGAGGGTACCTTCTTACTATACTGCGATAGATAACAAGGATTTTTAAATTTGAAGGAAGGTCCAAAATGGTTTTCCCACTTCTCTGTGAGAAGAGGAAGGTGAGAACAATTTAAGTCAAAAGATGAAATAGTTTTAGTGCCTTCTAAGAGGACACTATTGTTAATAATTTTTAATGATAATTTTTCTGGCGATGTAAATTTAATATCAACTGGTAAATTATTGTTTGATATAATTTTATTATTATTTGATGAATTTTGAGATGTAATTTCAATATTATTTTCTAAATTTTCAAAAAGATGTTTTATATCTTCCTCGTAGGAAGTACAAATGATGAGATCGTCAATGGTCTCTGAATCACTGTCAGTGGGTTCAGAGGATGATTTTGGTTCAAGCATTTCACATATAGACGAATGATGTCTCAGTGAATTGCAAAAGATGCAAGGCTTGACCATTAAACATTCAGATATAGTATGATTTGATAAAAAACAAGTTAAACAAAGATGGTTATTTACTAAGTATTGACGTCTCAAAGAAGGAGTGGAGATTGTCTCACACTCAAAAGCATAATGATTTTGTTTGCAATATATACATTCAATATGAAGATAAGCACATTCAAGTTGTGATATAGTATTTTTTACAAGTAAATAATATTTGGAACATTTAACGTATTCTTCTTGTAAAGAAGCGTTTTCAGAAATAATGGTTTTTTGTATGAGAGAATCATATCTCTTCAACTCACCATTTAAGTAATTTATTTGATCGACTATAAGTGGGTATTTATATATTAAAGGGTATCTCTCATCAAATAATTTTTTGGCCTCAAAACAGATATCATCTATTAAGAGCCTTGTTGTTTCACGTTGGTCGTGAAGTGATTTGGTTTTTGGTATATTTTTAATTTTATATTTGATATTAAAAATATTTTCAAGAATAGAACAATGAATGTCATAAGCTACATCATCTTCTAAAAGGGCGATTTCCTCATCGCAAATTTCTATAAGTTTATTATTAATATTATCTAAATCTAAATCAAGTTCTTCTAATTTTTTAATAAGTAATTCCAACTGATCAGTATTCAGATTGGAATATAAAATGCAAAAGTCAACTTCATGGAGGGTTGGCTCCACGAGACTCCGCAAAGTATCTCTCTCTTGTATGAGAGAGTTAAAGACCTCAAGGTCAGCGGCCGAAAGGTCGGATGGTGGAGAAGCCATGTTGACTTCAAAATATTAATTTTATAAAAATATATATAAATGAATGAAGTACAAGTACAATATGAATTGTACAAGTAAAAATATTGTAAAAGTATAAGTACTTAGTACAAAAAGAATGTGTCTTGAGACACAAAAAACTATAAGATTAAATGTAATTTTCAAACTATAAGATTAAATGTAATAATACAAGTACAATACAAATTGTACAAGTAAAATATTGTACAAGTACAAGTACTTAGTACAAAAATAATGTGTCTTGAGACACAAAAAAAAAAAAACTATAAGATTAAATATATTTTATAATGTTCAACAAAAAATGTTGAACCGATGAACCGGTCTCAATTGTACCGGTATAAAGCGCTGGAAAATATTGTATAAAAATTTTTATACATGAAAGAGTGTCTCGTGACACTAAAAGAATCAAATTATAAACTAAGTTATTTTTATATAATATATATATATATACCGGATAAAACCGGTAAAATGTGAATACCTATACGAGGTATCACTAAAAATATAAGTATATCTAAATATATATAAATATATAAACGATTGTTTATATAAAAAATATTGACCCTACGGTCAGTGAGTGGTGAATTTTTATATATATATATATAAATAATTTTATGAATATTAATCACTTTTGTGAAAATATTTAAATATAAATTATCACTAAGTTGAAAGTGTATAATAATAACACAAATTTTATAAAATAAAATTTAAACTAAGTGAATAAAGAAATAAAACGTGGGTCTTTTCACATACAACAAGATATAAAAAATACAAAATTGAAATTTAAACTAATAATTAAAATGTGTATTTCTTCATACACTAAATATATTTTTTTTTTACTAATGAAAAAAAATTAAATGAAGTTCAAAAAAAAACTTCCAATTGAATGAAAATAATTTTTAATTGAATCTATATATATATATATATATATATATATATATATATATATATATATATATATATATATATATATATATATATATATATATATATATATATATATATATATATATATATATATATATATATATATATAGTGGTTTTAGGTAAACTATTAACCACCAATGTATAAAGAGTTTTATAATTTATATATATATAATATAATTTTTTGAATATTAAAAATATTTTTAGTAAAATATTTTTTAAAGAAAATAACTGCAGTAAGTTATTTATTTGAATTTTTATAAATTTTTAAAGTTTTTAAAGAAAAATAAAAAATCCCCTAAGTTTGGGGGAAAATTATTTTGAAATTCCCCGAAAAAATTAATAAATATTTTAATTGAATGTCCTCTATGGAACCAATAAATTTGGATGTGAAGAACTGGAGACTTATGTCTCATGTAAGCTCCCACACAAAAAGAAAACCTCATATAGAGGTACAACTACTGTAATTAGTTTAAGGTAATTTTAATTTTGGGGGAAAAAACCAACAAAGTTGGATTTGCACTCGGGTCCAAGTGGTCGTACAAACACCACTAATTTACCTTGTAGGCAAAGCCTATGCACAAGATAAACCCCTGTGGGTAAACAACCGAGGGGTTACCTAAGTTGTTTAAGGTTATTTAAAATTTTGTTTAAGGGGGAAAGTTGTTTAAGGGGAAAAATTATGTTTAAGGGTATATATATATAATGACACGAAGTCACAAAATATAAAAAATTATATAAAAAACTATTATTAAAAAATAGTTTAAAAAATGCGCCAAAACGGTTATGTAAAAAAATGATTTTATAAATTTTTTATGAATGTTTTGGGTGAAAGTTCGTGTGCCAAGTATTTAGGCAACACAAAAGTTGGGCGCCGTAAAAAGTTAATGGGGTCGTGAGTTAAACCACGTTGGGGGTCAATTAAAATTGTTAATGATATTAAGTGGGTGTGTGAGTTAACACACGTTGGGCGCCAATTAAAATGTGGGGAAGTTATGACCTAGTCCCAGGTAGCTGGGCTAATGAAGACCAGATCACCAATCGACATTTATTCCCACTTCCAAACAAATCTCTGACGTGATACCACTTTCACTCGATTAGTCTGGAAGTAGCCAATGAATAGTGGAATATAAATTTGTATATATATATATATATATACTCGGTGGACCTCGTGTGGACCAGAGTAATTAATATATATATACAATGAATGAAAAATAATTATTGATTCTATAATTTACTGCCTATATAAACCGAATGTCCATAAAAGAATCGAGTTTTTATTATGATAATTTTGGGAACGAAAAGGTTTTGTTGTATATTAAATTTAATTGAAATTTGTTTTTTGTAGTTATTGAAAGTTTACTAAGTTTATTTTATATGGAAGTCACTTTAATATTTGAAGTTATAAAATTTTCATTGCGAAGTTATTTCTGAATTTCCGAATATGTGTAACCACGTTATCGAACAAGATGTAGTATAATTTTGTATCTTCGGAAGTGGACAGAGATGAAAAAAACTCTAGTCAAATTCCGAAAATAATGACAATAATAACAACAATATTTATTGTGATAACGATAACAATAACAGCATATTACTAAGACTATAATTAGTACTACGAAAGCAATAATAATAATAATAATAATAATAATAATAATAATAATAATAATAATAATAATAATAATAATAATAATAATAATAATAGAAAGCAGTATACTAGCTACACTAAAATAAATGATGATAATAATAATAATAATAATAATAATAATAATAATAATAATAATAATAATAATAATAATAATAATAATAATAATAATAATAATAATAATAATAATAATAATAATAATAATAATAATAATAATAATAATAATAATTTTTTGAAATTTTAGTGTCAAAATTACCAACAATAATTATTATTTGTAGGAATCGTCAATCTCTAGAAATGCAAAGCATTCTAGAAGAAAGACAAATTTCCAATGTAATAACTTTTACTTTAGGTTCCTAATGTTTCTCGTTTCTGTTCAGAAAACAAGGAAAACAGAAAGAAACCGAATAAGCAAATGTCTACTTCTTGGAAACAAATTATTACTACAGGACAGGGGTGAAGCCTCTGTCTAGGGGTTATTCTATATTTGCTCCACCACCAATCGGGAAACTAAGATTACTAAAACCACTAGCTACAATTTATCATGGAAATCGCGGCGTAAAAATTACACAAGATTCAGAAACTCGCTAAACTTTGCCTAATTAATTTTAATACTTCACAAAAAAAAGTATAGATGTATATATATATATATGTATATGGATATCATCCATTGATGATTTAAAACCATAAAATATATGATTTATGTTTTATAAATATTTAATTTGAATATTTTAAATAAATGCAATCTAAAATTGCACTTCGATTTTGTCTCATTTATGAGGCAGATTCTGAGACCACGTGATCAATTATTAAGGCTATTTTTTACTATTTTTAAATAAATATTTATAATTTTATATAAATATTTTAATAAATATATATATAAAGAATAATTTTCATTTACAATATTTAAAGGGGGAATGTTACAACAATATTTTTATGACAAGAATCATTTTTATGATGATTCTTGAAAAATCAAATTTCACGTATGAAATATTGACAAGTATTTAGATTTTGATTTTTAGTTATTACTTCTAACTTTCTATTTTCTATGCTAGTTACAATCTATATATAAATTTTAATATTAATAGAAAATGGTTTTCATTTTTTATTGACGACGAGGCAGTAATTTCTGACCTACTTATTTTGATTGAAATTTCTAATTTCAACCATGACGAGATTTTTTCTCTATAAAACATTTATCATGATGAATTTCATTTTTTCTATTTCTACGTTTTTATTTATATTTCTTTAACTTTTTATTTTTATTATTCTTATTGTTTATCCGAATCTTTGAGTTTGAATTTTACTAATTATTCCTTTTTTATTAAAATTTTCTCAAATCTTTTATTTTCCCAATTTTTCCCTTTAGCGTTTTGCTTACTTTTTGAGTATGATTTTAAATATTTGTATGTTATAAAAAAATAAACAAAAAATCAGTATACATCACGTTGGGTACAAAAGTGTTTGTAAATATCATACTTTTAAGCTTTCACCGAAGAGAAAGAGAGAGAGAGAATAAAAGATAGATAAAAACCTCGAAGACATCTCCACCTACAAATAAAACTGGACCCTAAATTTAGACGAAGAAAAAAGGGTGGTTTGAAAGGTGTTTTGCGCAGATATGTGGTTTGGTAATGGAAACCAAACACCACATAACCGTAGGCGAAACAGATCAATTCAAACTTTGCGGACTGTTCTAACAGAAGTACTTCAACATTGTATAGCAACTCGTGGGTCCACTATCAAAAATTGAATTATTCCAAATAGAACAACTCAATCAGAAGAGACTGATTTGCTATACAATGCCAAAACACTTATCAAAAATTAATATATGTAACGAATCAAAAAACTATTGCCTTTTTTGCTAACATCTGCAAGGAGAGAAGGGTTGGTCAGATGACCGTTAGTGGGGATCCCTAAGTTGTCCAGAAAGGCGTGAATGACATACCTACACAAATTTCCTAAGATCAACATTTAAAGGAATGAAAGTTTTCAATGGTTCCGCTGAGAATTTATAAAAAAAAAGAATTCATCAGCCCTGAATTAAATGTCGGTAAGACGCCTCCAAAAATGGCGCGGAACCTCTAAAAATGATGGGGGAAGCTCATTAGAGGAACAAGCTTCATCATAAAATATTTTACTACTTTAACTGCATTATAAATGATCTTGTAGAAAATCTGATTCGACTCGGGATACAAATTAAGGACAGAATCGATCGCAAGTGCAGTAATTAAGATATGAATGCTTCTCGGTCGCTCTTGCTTCTTTTATAGTCCACGAGAAAGAACGCCGAGGGGTTGACGATGCGTAATTAATTAAATAAACCTTAATTTTAATTATTAACGTTTAAACAACAAATTTATTATCAAAAGATAGCAAATTTAAAACTATATACTAAATAAATAAATTTGTTGAATAAAGTGATATGAATTTGTTATAAAAATTATTGAAAGTTTCAATGGCAGTCTTTGGCAACTTCTGATCACATGCTGTCAACTGGATATTTTTTCCGTAGAAATTACTTAATAATTGTAATTTTTTAATTAAAAATGATTGTCAATTTTAACAATAACCATCAGATTCTGTATGTTTTTCTGATTAATTTGATGTAAATTTTATTTTTCTAGGACGATTTTGAGTTAAGATATGTCACAATTTCAATATAGAAAAATAGGTCTCTTTGACCTAAGAAAAAATTGACCTTTCATTTCGAAAGGGTCAATGACACTTATACAAATGAAAGGTTAGGGTGTTGGGATCAATTTGAAATATCAACTAAGTCTGGCACTCATGGAGCACCGGGTTAACGAAGAGGTGGAAGGGAAACTTTCAAAAAATGAAATTCCCAAGAAGCCTATTTGGCAAGTGGTTTTAAATATGTCTTTAATTACTTAACTACAACTTTGATTAATATAAAAGTTTATCAAAATGTAATTCTATATCTTTAGTATAATTTGAGGAAGTTTGAAACTTCAAAACTCTGACAAAAGAGAGAAAATCGAATGCCGGTTACTTGTATCAGTTTTACTTTTCAATTTGGAAGGTTCTGTGTAAATATATATATTTATATATATATATATA
>JABUQX010022705.1:77500-85000 GCA_015478945.1 Trachelipus rathkii
TACTGGTGATCTTCTTCCTCTTCTTTCTGATTCTTGGTCCTCAGCCCTTCGGCATTTCGGTGAATCTTTCTCTGTCCAAATAGGCAAATCGTAAGTCTTCGATAATAGAGTCTAGCACAAAACTTTGATTTTTAAACTTTTCTCTTTCGGTATCTATGATTCTCTCTCTGTGACCTTCTCTCTGATTTCCTCTCTGGTCGTTCTATAGCAACATTTGTAGATAACCACTGTTCATCTGTTAAATCTTTAAATAGTGGTGTTCCTCAAGGTTCTGTCCAATCCCGAACTCCCTTTCTACTTTTCGTTAATGACTTCCTCTCTATTGCTTCTTAACCTTTCCACTCCTGTGCCGACGACTCCACCCTTCATTACTCCTTTCATTTTGAAAGACGTTCCAACTAACTGTAATTAGTGCAAGCCAAAATGACCGACTTGGAACAAAAAAAAAAAGTTTCTCAGTCTTTCTACTCGGCATAATCTTCCACACAACAATATCTTTTTTGAAAATACGGAACTGCAACCTTCGTCTGTTCTTAACAATTTTGGTATTTCCTTTTCCCGTGATCTTTATTGTAGGATCACGTTACTTTTCTTCCTAAACAAGTTTCTAAGATGTTGTTCTGAGGTTTTAACAGAATTTCTAAATACCACCCAAGTTTCATTCATTTTTTTCTGTGTGGAGGAGGCTTCACACATCTGGGGTGGATCCACTCAAACAGCTCTTCTTGTAAAGGTGGAATTTAGGGATATTCTTCATATTAATTCTCCTCCTTTCACTAACTCTCTCCAGTCTCTTTCTTTAGTAGAACTGTTGCGTCACTCTCTTTATTATATCGTTATTTCAACGGACACTCTTCTTCTAAAATCTAAACTCTTGAGTCGCATTCCTCCTCTCACTCAACTATATAATTACTTAAAACTGGCAGTTTAGGGTTCTTTACCACCTAATGTAGGAGCATTCAAAACTACTTACAGAATGTTTAAAATATTTATCTTCTTCGTTAAATTACTTGCATCACGATATAAGCACTTTCGACTCATCGTACAAACTACTTCTACCACCTAAATTATAAGTAGTTTAAACTATTTGAATATTGTGAGGTAGTTTAGGATTCTTCGGTTTTTAAGTACCTTCACCTTCGTGACGTCTATATCGGCAGCTATTTTAAATATATTTATTATCAAATTAATAACAAATCTTCTATATATATATATATATATATATATATATATATATATATATATATATATATATATATATATATATATATATATATATATATATATATATATATATATATATATATATATATATAGTGCACTGATTCTTTAAACCTCTATAAGGGTATCAGTTTGAACAAGAAATTAATCTTTCTAACGAGAAAATATTGCATTTCGTTAGTTAAATTCCAATGCCTTCAAAATCAGCCTATATTAAAAGTGAAGTTGGAATGAAAATCTTGATATAATATTAATAAAATAAAAATTTTATATATATTTTTTGACACTTTTTATATAAAATTCACACACATTAAAAAGTTAAAAAAAATTATTGAATTTATTTATATATATATATATATATATATATATATATATATATATATATATATATATATATATATATATATATATATTTCTATATAACTCATAAGAATCTTTATACTATATATATATATATATATATATATATATATATATATATATATATATATATATATATATATATGGGTAGTTATATTAAATATAAAAATTATAAAAGTTAATCGAAGTTCTTCAAACATTTCTCGGCTTTATTAAAGAATGTTTATATTCTTGGGACACGAAGTATGAAATAGTTTAACTGATAAAAATATTTGTTTCCTAAATGTTCTAACGGTAAACAAGTTCCCTTTGAGCTTAAATACTCTAAAGTTATTAAAGACTGGTCTAAGAATTTCTCTATGTAGTTTTATAGTTGAATGTACAGTAAAGGTCTCGTGAGACAAGAATTTCTACACAGTCTCATACATTATCTATCCAACACTCTCACTCAAGACATAGCCGCTATCGTCAAACTTTCATGTGCTCCACTGCTAAATTCTGGAGCACATTACTATCATTTTTTTTCAAACTATATCTAATTACACACTTTCAAGCGCCTTAAAATTGGCTCTGGTCTGGTGGAATTATTTATGCCTCCAACCTCTGCCCAACAGAGGAGTTATATATATATATATATATATATATATATATATATATATATATATATATATATATATATATATATATATATATGCTGCTATATACCTGCTATATTTCTACATTTATATATATACTATATATATATATATATATATATATATACTATTATATATATGTTTATATATATAATATATATATATATATATATATATATATATAACATGTATAAGAACAACATATATACTCTTTCTCTATATATATACTATTTCCTATATTTATATATATATATATATATATATATATATATATAAATATATATATATATATATATACCTTATAAATATATATATACCATAATATATATATATATATGCTTTATATATATATATATATATATATATATATATATATATATATATGACCCCATGTATATAATATACACTGTAATATATGTGTAACCATATATATATATATATGTATATATATGTATTATTATAATGTATATATATGTAGAACATATAGACATATATATATATATATATATATATATATATATATATATATATATATATATATATATATAGTAATATATAATATATATATATATATATATATATATTATGTTTATATATTTATACATAAAAAAAATATATATATATATATATATATATATATATATATATATATATATATATATATATATATATTATATATATTTATATATATATATATATATATATATATGTCCGTTATTTAAAGTATGATTTAAAAATTAGTAAAATTTTATAGATACAATAATAAAATTCATTAGCCTATTATATAATTTACACTTTCAACCATCAAACGGATCTGAAGATTTTGTAACTTCAAAAATAATATATTATAATGTATCAAAGTTACTTACCTATAAAGAGGCAACATTAAAAATCAAGGGTATTTTACATTTGTGAAAAGTTATGATGAAATTCATTAAAAACATTAAAATTAAATCTCGAACACAATATATATATATATATATATATAGTTATAGTATAGTATTAATAAAGTCGTAGCTGTCACTCGATAGTGTGCTCAAAATATAAATCAAAAGTTGATATGCTCTTCCATTTTGGAAAGAAATAAAAAATATGCTCTATCCTAGCGTATGTATTAACAAACCTGACTAGTGTGACGAAAGTCCATGATTCGATACGAGAAGAGTTTCAAAAAAGCCATAGAACCCAATAAACCCTAAAATTTCCAATAAATCCAAATGACATGCTTATAAATCTATTCTCTTGAGGAAAAAAAATGAAAATAGTATCCATACCACAAAACTTTTCCTATTCAATAATAATAATAATAATAATAATAATAATAATAATAATAATAATAATAATAATAATAATAATAATAATAATAATAATAATAATAATAATAATAATAATAATAATAATAATAATAATAATAATAACAATAACAACAACAATAAATTCCTCGAAAACGAGGAAAATAAGCGAGGTGCCAACATTTATTATCATAAATATAATTTTATTTAAATATTAAAAAATTAACTCAATAAAACAATTTTGAAACTCATTATGCAAAAATCTCTTGGCAACAAAGTTTTAAGCAACATCCTTTATCCCTAACTTTAAAAAAAAATAAAAATTATATCAAAATTCTTTCACAGCGAAGGCAAATTTTTATCAGCTTATTATTTTATCAACAACAAAATTTGACGCTTTGTTAAACTTTGGAAACTTTTAATACTACTAATAAATATGGCTTTCCTTTTAATAAAGACTGGAGTCTAAATCCAGAACCTTAGACCACTCGGCGACGCTACCGATATCGATTTGTATAAAAATTATATTAAAAGTAAAAAAAATTAGTAGTAATAATAATAATAATAATAATAATAATAATAATAATAATAATAATAATAATAATAATAATAATAATAATAATAATAATAATAATAATAATAATAATCATAATCATAATCATAATCACAATCATAATAATAATAATAATAATAATAATAATAATAATAATAATAATAATAATAATAATAATAATAATAATAATAATAATAATAATAATAATAATAATAATAATAATATTTAAAATATTGATATATATATATATATATATATATATATATATATATATATATATATATATATTTTTTTTATATATATATATATATATATATATATATATATATATATATATATATATATATATATATATATATATATATATATATAATATATGTCCCAGACAGAATTTTCAGCTTGTTTCAAACTTGCAGCAAGTTTGCACGGCAGACATGCAAACTAGCTGCTAATTTGAATCCAAAGAGTACAAATGTGAGGCAAGTATGTATCAAACGTGTTAGCTGACAGTGGACAACTTGCTGCAGATTGTTGTGGAAAATGTACAAGCTTAAGTGAGAAGTAATAAAATAAGGGTGCGATACACACGAAAAGAAAAGTGAAGGTCCAAAAAGAATTTACTCAAATTGAGGCAGTTTCTAGGTTCTCAGTTGTCACTGAAGAGATAATTGAGTATATTTCGGTCAGCGAAAACTTTAAACTTGTCAAAATGAGAAGTATGAAACTGTTCACCATATATATATATATATATATATATATATATATATATATATATATATATATATATATATATATATATATATATATATTTATTTTTTTTTATATATATATCTATATATTTTTTTTTTTCTTATATATATATATATATATATATATATATATATATATATATATACAGAAATTTTTTTATATCACTCAGCCTCATATTGAATTATTATTTCGCAAATTAATTTATGAAATTGTTTGTTCCAAATGCTTCATGTTTAAAATAGTTACCCATAAGTCATTTTATTTTATTTTTATTTTTAATATTTTTCAATAATTTTTAATTAATTATGAAAAAAAGTATGTTAAAAATTTTATATTATATCTTATCAATATTTATTTTTAAACTTCGCTTTACATTAAAATTATTTTTATTAATCCTGTAAGTTAAAGCTAACAAATGCTAGTTAGCGTGGCAATGGTGCTTAATACCAAAGCCGTTTATAATATATATACAAGCCTTTGGCTTGCTCCTAACGGAGCAAGACTTGTCCCTGAGCACGTGCTACGCACGCGCAGAGGGCTTGCTTCGCTCGCCCGAGGAAACCAATCCGAAAAAACTCATGATGACAAAATTGTAGTGAAAACCGTTACGGTTTTCTGGCTGTTTATTTTTAATATGATATAGATAAAAAAGCAAAAGTAAAAAATAATTTATTAATAACAACTTTTCATTAAGAATATAGGAAATCAAAATGTGGCCGGACCGCAATGGCGAAAGGATGGTAGTTTCAAAAATATGGTGCTCCACATCATTCAACAAATCGATACGAATTTGGAACGTTTTTTTGCATGTTTAAAATTAATAAGAGAATATATATAATATATATATATATATATATATATATATATATATATATATATATATATATATATATATATATATATATATATATATATATATATATATATATATATATATATATATATATATATATTTACGCTTCTTAAGGAAATAAATATATATATAAAGTGAGTAGTTTAAGGGTCCTCAGAACCGGTGTCAAAATTGAGCATACAAAACTATTCAAATAGAGTAATTTGTTTTCATCAGATTGACAATTAACTACTCACAGAAAAAGTACTCAATAGAGAATTATTTTTTCTCTTTTTGACATTTGAAAACTTGTCATTTTGACGACTTTGCATGCTCAATTTTGACACCGGTTTTGAGGACCCTAAACTTGTCTATTTGAGCAGTTTTTCTTTTGTGTGTATTTAGGACGCTTTTAATGTCCACAGGTTAATAAGGTAATCTGCGGTTAACCATAGGGAAGCTGCTGATGCTAGTACGAATATGTTCGATGATAAAATATAAATATTACTATAATGCAAATCTGAAATACATTATTTCAGTTTATAGGTAACTTCTGTTATTTGGGACTTTCCTTGTTTACTTTTTCATACCTATCCATCTTTTTCTTCCTTCAACTTTTAAAAAGATATTGCTGCACATAATATTTTTTTTTCCTTATTATGAGTGGCAATTGTCCAATCATTGACCTTATAGTTTAGGTTATATTTTAATTATAGTTTTGTAAATGCACTGCGTTTGAACTGCAGTCTTCTTCAAATATTGTAGTCAATCGTACGTGTTTTTATATGATTGTAATTTCATATGATCGGAATGATCTAGGGTCTTTTTAATTCGGCGAAGGGAGGCTAACATCACATGATACTTTCCAGAGGTGCACCCCACCTCTCCTTCATTATTTGAATTAATATTATCTTGAAATAAGTTAATTCCCCTTGATACTGTTTATTATTATTTAATTATATACTATTTAAATATAAGTGTAATATCTCTTATTATACTTAACAGAATCTTTAACGTGACTGTAATTGAAGGGTGAGAACGGCCCACCTCTTATGGTTTATGGTAAATTACGACCAATTCACCTTCTCTTTACACAACTATCTATAAGCAACAAATCGTGCACGTGATAGGAGTGGTTGTGTATAGAAACTGTTTCTGGAGTGAATGGTGGCTGTATACAAACATTTGTTCCCCTTTAACCCAAAGAAGCATATATATATATATATACCTATATATATATATATATATATATATAACATATATATACATAACTCTTCTATATATATATATGCTGTATATATATATATATATATATACAGGACAAAATGGGGCTCAAACTACCCCCATACTATTTAGGTTGGAGTTAGGTTAGGCTGCAAAAATTTATTGTATTTACCCTAAAATTATTAAAATAACGATACATTAATTATTGTTTTTCGCTCCTGGAGTCAACTGCTTATAAATAGCCATATATCCTTATGTGTATAAATGTATATGAATTTATATATATATTTTTTTCATATATATATATATATATATATCTTTGCTATATATATATATATATATATATATATATATATACATATACATTTTATTTTCTTCTTTCTTTATATATATATATATATATGCTTAATATATATATATATATATATATATATATATATATATATATATATATATATAATAATAATATATATATATATGTATAACTATATATAATAATAATAACACTTTTTATATATATATATATATATATATATATATATGTATATATAATATATATATCTATATGCTTCTTATATATGCATATATACCATATATACTCACTCTTTTATATATACTGTGTGTGTGTGTGTG
>JABUQX010022706.1:0-5000 GCA_015478945.1 Trachelipus rathkii
ATACAAAACGTAACCTATTCACACTTTTCAAGCATATCTCTAACATATCATTGTTAATTTTACATTAACACTATTGATTTACGTAGCATTTAGAGTATCATTTCTTCGGATAAACATAGCACAAAATGAGTTCTTTATATACTAACCATCGAATATATACTAACATAGGTTTTCATATTAATAAAGCTAATATAGCATCATATGAATAAAATAATGTACAACGACGAATTAACATAACTTAAGCACGAATAAACCTGTTAACATTAACAAAACTCCACACTTAACACCTGTAAAGTAACTAACATTGTACAAAAACGTAACCTATTCATTACACTTTTCCAAGCATATCTCTAACATATTAACGTTAATTTTACATTGACATAGTAATATTTAACAAGGGTTTATCATAATCTTGACCAATTATCATACAAACCAACGAATAATTGTAAACATAACACAAAGTTTTATCCAAACATAACACAAAAATAAGTTCTTTATATACTAACCATCGAATATATGCTTAACCAACAAAGCTTTAGCGTCAATAAAGCTAACATATCATAACCGCAACTAAGAATATAACGTACAAATGCAAAATATACCTCGCGTATGAATAATCAACTAACATCCTGAAAATTCCCTACTTATCTAAGGTAAAGTAGCTAATAGGTCATACAATACGATATGTTCTACTTTTCGTATATCAGTAACAGGTAAAGCTGCCTCATCTAACAAAATTCACTTATCAAAGTGACTAATCTATCAAAGATACCAACATCCGGAACTATGAATTAACACCATCTTCATCAATGTGTCACTCTGGTTTTGAGTATAAAGATCACCTGACCCATGAATAAACATAGACATTGGCAAAATTCTAGGGCAAACCAACATTACCCTACAAAACTTAATCAGGCTCTCACGTTTGACACATCATCGTCGGGGTTAACACAGTAATATCTTATAAAACTCAATTTCTCTAATAAATCAGTGTTATTTTCACATTGTCATAGTAATATTTAATATAACGTAATTTAACTTACGAATAAACAGTTTTCATTAATCAAGAGTATCTAAAGCAAACACATAACTTCGAGAGAAAACCCATGGGGATGCGCCCCTTGTAACACCTAACGCTTTCAGATGAGGTAACACGAAATATTTTTATCCTTACCCTTTTTAGACTCTGCCCCCTTTCAGAAAATACGATTCAAAACTGGTAGATTTGGCAACAGCGCATCATACAGAGGCGATTTGATAGCACTGTAAGCACTGTGAGCACTACTTTTGAGATCACCCCAGAAAGATGCACGAAGACCCATCTGGGGTACCCTGAAGGGTGGGTAAGTGACATATAGTACACAGCCTAAGGGCTAGCTCCTACTGCATTTCTCACCAAAATCAATGTTATTTCCATTGTCATAGTAATATTTGGAAGGGATCACCTAACTTACGAATAAACAGTTTTCATTAACCAAGAGTATCTAAAGCAACACATTACCTTCCGAGAGAAAACCCAGGGGGATGCGCCCCTTGAAAGGGTGTGAATCCTGCGAGGGGGGATCACCCCGAAGGGGTGCAAGCGGGCTTAGGGTCTTCAGCACGAAGGCGGAGGTCTTGATTGCCCTTCTCTCTGGAGGGGTAAAGCCCGTTTTGTGAATAGGTTACGTTTTGTATGCTGAGTTAGTTACTTTATTGTTAAGTATGGAACTTTATTAATGTTAGTTGTTTATTCGTGGGTGAGGGGCGTTAGGTTTTGTCATTGTGCCTTATATTCTTAGTTCTGGTAATGCTATGTTAGCTTTATTAATGTGAAAACAATGTTACGTTAGCATATATTCGTTGGTTGGTATATAAAGAACTTATTTTTGTACTATGTTATTGTTGTTGTTGTTGTTGTTGTTGTTGTTGTTGTTGTCTAACGAGAATATATACCCTTTTGAACTGATATGGTTCGTTCGTGCGTTGTATTCTTGTTTACTTTCTTTCTTCTGATTGGCTGAAAGAAAGAATCTCATTACCTATAAAGGTTGTTTACGCATACGATTTCCGTCAGTAGGACATTTTTTCGCTGTACTGGTACGATGACATCTCCTCGCATCTCTACACCTGTTGTTGATATCTTCACGAGGAGTTTCGTTATTCCCAACGATGTGTCATTTATATTTAATCGTCAACCGGATGGATACCGATACATTGCTTGTATTCCTGCCAGAGGTTCAAATAATAGACCTTTATTCTCGCTTGCCGATGGATCTACTGCGATTATCGATATCACTGCTGCATGGCTAGAGGATAAGGGTATGTTATCCAATGGTTCAACGAGTAGTGAAATATCTATCAGAGGTGACCGTGTGAGAGGTCATAATAGAATAGACGTTGCGTTCTCGTCATGTGACGGTATTAAAACCCTTGATGTACGCAACTACTGGAAACCCATCGATTGTGTGACCTTCATGCGTACGTGTATAGGTTTCACAGTTCGAACATCTGAAAATATTACAGCATTGCTTAAAATAAAAAACGAATTAACATCACATCTTAACGATGTTGACATACTTGAGGATTTAATACATATAGCACATGGTGTAATCTATGACATTTACACCGAAACATATGGTTTCCCGTATAATGCAGTATACAGGAGTGCGTTAATAACTATCAGTTTGGATAAGTTTACTTCTCTCTTGTATGAGAGAATGAGTGCTGCTGAATCAAAATATGCCGAAAAATGGTTTAGTGTTGCTGAAGGCGTTTATACTTACATCCTTTCAAAGGATGTTGAATCTTTAGAGAGATATATAGGGCTTACCCAACTTGAATCCTATGTTCGCTGATCAGATGAATTAATATATTTAAAATAAACTTATATTTTTATGTATTTATATGTTTTTATGTATTTATATAACGCTTTTTCAATGAAAATTATATGTTATAAAAATGAAAACTTGTTTTACTTCCCTCGTATGTTCGATTTATTGACTACATTGATGATGACGGCTGTTTATTCGTCTGGTTGTTGTTGTGTGTTAAGTACGTTATGCTCATAGTTTAGCTTTACAGAGAGTAAAAACTTTACTTTGTTTGTCTTTACCCATTAGGTATTATGCTGGTTATGTAATGTTTTTGTTATATAATACTATGTTAATGTAAAATTAACATTGTCATGTTGAAGATATGGTTGCTAAAGTATGAATGGAATATGTTTTTGTGAGTCTTGTTAGTTACTTTACTGTTGATAAGTTTGATCTTTGTTAATGTTAGCAGTTTATTTTTGCTAGGTATGTCAGGTTTGTCGTTGTATATATTATATTCTTAGTTCATGTTACATCATGTTAGCTCTATTAATGTGCAAACTTTGTTACGTTAGCATACTTTCGCCGGTCTATATGATTATACAAGGTTATAGTAAATTTTAGTTAAATATTACCATGTTAGTGTAAATTAACATTGTTATGTTAGAGATATGCTTGACCAAGTGTGAATAAGTTACGTTTTTTTGGCTGCTATGTTATTACTACTCGTTGTTAGGTGTGAAACTTTATAATGTTAACCTTTGCCCTGCTTAAGATGGGCTGGGTTTGTCATTGTGGGTTATATTCATAGTTCAGATGATGCTGAGCATGTTTATTAATGTGAAAACTTTGTTAAGGTCAGTATATATTGTTTGATCTTTGTATAAGAACTTGATTTTATGTTATGTTTATCCAAAATAATACTGAATCAATAGATCAATAAATCATAATAAGGATGATGGCAGAATAGTGGGTGGAAGGTATTTTGATTTACTGATTTATTGATTTAGGTATGTAAAAATGTAAATTTGTAAGTTATAAACAAAAAGAATAAGAAATTTTATTATTTATTTTTTTATTTTTATTTTCTTGATGGTTCTGGAAACCATTATTTTCGAAATCTACAGACCCAATAACCTATATAAAGACACCAATATTGTATCATTACACAAATATTTAATAACTAAGCACCGCATCGGCCCTGCACCGGTGCTGTGCCTACCTCGACCTCCTTCTTCTTTCTTCTTCTTCCTTCTTCCTTCCTCCTTCTCTTCCTCCTCCTTCTTCCTTTCTTCTTCTTTCCTCCTCCTTCCTCTGTTTTGCATTCCATGCATTTCTTCTTTTTTTTCAAAGGACCCTTCCTCCGGTGGGTCCCTGACACCGAAACTGAATTCCAACTCCACCCGTTCCGACTCCAACCTCTTATCCTGTCCCGAGTTTCAGTCTTCAGCACAATGATCATTTTTAATTTTTAGAGGGGGCAGCGTCCCCATTGAGGGGGATTTAGGAGGGACGTAATCTCTCTCCTTATTATTACGTCATCATATAGCTCACATCCAAATTTTAGCCCGATACGTTAAGCCTAACATGGTTTTCAGGACGAATTTGACCTTGGCGCTAAGGGGGGCAACACCCCCTTAGGGGTGACCTACGGTCACCAAAACTCGCCAGGGATCAGTTTATCACACACAATAATCATATACCAAGTTTGATAGCGATAGCTCTATTCCTTCATATCAGAGGCGGAGCTGTGCGGTGCGGTACGGTGCGGTGCGGTGCGGTGAAGAAGCTGAAGGAGACGCAGAAGGGCTTAAAAACAACTCAGAAGTTCCATCACTTCTTCGACGTAATAATAATAATAATAATGTGTATGTGTATGTGTATGTGCGCGCGCGCTCTCGCGCGCTGACGTAATCTCGTCTGCGACGAGATTACGTCATCACGCTCGAACCTAATGCTATTTAGGCCTAATATTGATCGCTCAGATCACGCAACAAGGGCGTAAGCGCAATATCGGCATCGACCCTCGGGGACCCCCATATACATCCTACAGACTTGAAATTTACACGGATTCGAGCTTATCCCATACATAGATTATATTCCAAGTTTCAGACCTATAACTCTATTCCTTCATATCGAAAAGGGTGATGGAGGCGCGGATGTGGCATCACTACTTATATATATATATATATATATATATATATA
>JABUQX010022706.1:10000-22500 GCA_015478945.1 Trachelipus rathkii
ATTTTTGCTAGGACCTTCACAGATTTGAAAAATCATAAGACATTTCATTAACACAAAACAAAATAAAAATAAAAAAAAATAAAAAAATAATAAATAAACAATAAAAAAAAATATATATAATTAAATATTATTATTATTATTATTATTATTATTATTATTATTATTATTATTATTATTATTATTATTATTATTATTATTATTATTATTATTATTATTATTATTATTATTATTATTATTATTATTATTATTATTATTATTATTATTATTATTATTATTGTCTGAGACTTCGTGAAGTGTAGACATGTCCGAGTTCTCTCTCTCTCTCTCTCTCTCTCTCTCTCTCTCTCTCTCTCTCTCCTCTCTCTCTCTATTTACCTATGAATAAAATCGTCTGCTAACTTGTGTTAGGGTGGCTGTCTCTCTCCTCTCCCCCTTACAAAACGTCTTATTTGATTTATTTTAGTTTATTATATGGCTCTTATTATACTGCCTCATATAACAAGTTTTCCGTATTTATTTTGCAATGAATCAAACTCTGAATGAATTTAGTTTACTTTGCGAAACTTCTGTGCAGTCTGATGATGAGGGTGCTAAATTTGATTCTATGATTCGTAAAATGCATCTCTTTGCTAAAATAAGGGCCCTGGTAGACCCGCTATAAAAACTAATTTAAAATTACCGTGCATTGAGCCGAAAAGTTCCGAATTAGGTGAAATTTTATCCTGTGATCCAGAATTTGACGACGTTAAATGGAAAAATTGATAACTTATCAACGGGATTTGAAACCTTTGAGAATAAAATTATGGTACAGGAAATACAGATTAACTATCTTAAATCTGAACTAAGTGACGAAAAGAAAAAGGTAAAGGATTTGGAAATCAGATAAAAAATCTTGAACAAAAGTATCTATCAAAAAAATTGTGATAGCTAGACCTAGGGTTGAAAATTATATATCTGACTCGACGAGTGTTAATAATAATGATTTGATTACGCTGCTTAATGAAACTTTGGGAGCAGATTTAACTCAAGATGAAATAATAACTAGTTCTAAATATGGTAAAACTAATTCCTCTCTTTTTCTGACTAAACGATGAAAAGGTCAAGGGTAAATTTACTATTTGCGAACATTAGAAACGCTAATAAGCAATTGTTTATAAATGATCTCTTAATTCCGAGAAGAGCCAAGTTATTTTATGAAATAACTTAGCTCTTTTCGGAAGAGCTAAGTTATTTCAAAAAAATAACTTAGCTCTTCTCGGAAGAGGCAAGTTATTTCATAAAATAACTTAGCTCTTCCAGGAATTAGGAGCGGTAAGTTATTTTATGAAATAAGAAAAATTAGATCACAAATGACGATTGAGAATGGGAATAATCGAACTTACGTAAGGTCTGGTATTCGGATGGTAAAATTTATAAATGTAAACAAAGTTATCCATATTGAAACTGAAGATGACCTTAAACTTCTTACTGATCGTCCAAATGTGATATTAAAGAATTAATATTATGATTAATAAGCAAATAATATTATTATTATTATTATTATTATTATTATTATTATTATTATTATTATTATTATTATTATTGTTATTATTATTATTATTATTATTTATTATTATTATTATTATTATTATTATTATTATTATTATTATTATTATTATTATTATTATTATTATTATTATTATTATTATTATTATTATTATTATTATTATTATTATTATTTTTGTTCTTGATTTTCTCTTCATGATTTTTCTTGTAATTATTATTATGTTTATTATTATTTTATTCTTCATATATTTTATGTCTCAAGTTCTTGTTACCTGTCCCTTCCCCAGTTTGTCTCCCTTCTCCTCCGTTTTCTGTACGTACTACTCTACATATTCCTGTTCCCTTATGGGTGTCTCCCCAATTTCCTCCTGAATCCTGGTGGCTATTGGGCTGTTGTCTCTGTGCGTATCTCATGCCCATCTTGCTCTCATTCCCTCGTGGGTGAGATAGGTCAAAAACTGGTTATTCTCGCCTTTCTCCGGGCCGCTTATTGTTGGGGACCCGAACCTTGACTAACCACTGAGGAGGCTGTGTTTCTGCATTTGGGTGTAGCAATTTGGGGTATGCTCGGTCTGATCCGGTGTGCACGCTATTAATTTTTCATCTTAGGGGCTGGATTGCGGATAGTCCAGGGGCTTTTCCAGAGCCACACCCATTGGAACCACCTAAGAGGTGGAGTTTTCTAAGGAGGGAGGTATTATGTCTGGGCATGTGGTGGGTACAATTTTCGCGGTTAAGCCCGCTGGGTACATAGTTTTTATTGATTATTGTGTTAATGTATTTGTGTTATTTATTGCGGAGCAGATGTATAAAAGGAGTATTTATTATGGGAAAAAGTAAGTAAAAAAATAACGTTTCCAAGAAAGGTGGAATTCAACATGTCGGATCCCCAACCCGACCCCCTCCTGGCCATTTCTCTATCAGCGACTAGTTGGGGCTTTGATGCCCTTATTGATAAAATGATTGATACTCCACCGCCTCCATCAATAGTCTTACATAACTTCCGTTTCTAGGACTACCCCATCTCGACCAGCGGAGGCTGTTCTAACCTTTCAGCACGACATACTTACTCAATCCTCACGTCAGCCATCACTAGAGCCCCTGCGTCAACAAGGTCTCTATCTTTGCCGTCATAACACTCCAGCTCCACCGAGCGCTTTCTCAGATCCTGGGGTCCCGAGTCTGACTTCATACCGGCTTTATTTTTATTTGCACTCTACTTCGTCACGTCCACTGACTGCTATAAACCAACTAATCCTTAGTGATGCTTTGGAAGCTGCTCTCCAAACAACTGAGCCTCAGGCAACGCCCATGAGGAACTGTTCCATCCTGGTCCGTGTTACCTCTAGAAGTCAAAACCTTTGCGCTTTCCTATCACATCTGGGCAAGATTCCTGTTCTTTCTAAACCGGACGTTGTTCGTAACACTTCAAAGGGAACAATATATGTCGCGGAGTTCTGTTCGGTAATACTTCGGAGGACATCTCGCTCATTTGCAGAGACGCAACGTGCCAATCACAATCGTTTTATCGGGTTCCCTCCCTCGCAAGGAAAACCCCTCAACGAACGAACCCTCGTCTCCTACTTATCTTTTCTATGCCTTTCCCTCTAACCAAAGTAAAATTTGGTTTTACTATGCAGACGGTTTAGACATATGTGCCCTTCCCGAGGTGTTTCAAGTGCCTTAAATTTGGTCGCCCCCAGATATATTATCGGTCTCCCCAGACCATATGTTCAACATGTAGAAGTTCTCTCCACCCCAACTGTGCAAAACATCTTCCTTGTTGTCCTAACTGCAAGAATCCACATCCAGCTTCCTCTGTCAACCGCCTCTTTTTTGCCTTGAAAAAGGAAATCCTAGAAAAGTACGCACTTCATAAGTTTGATCGTCGTAAGGCAACATGCCTAGCAAGGGAGAAATTGGCTCATCTTCCTCTTTCTTATGCTGCAGCGACAACTAATACCTCAACAGTCAGCTCTAACATTGCACATTGCTCCCGTGCGTTTGTGTCTAGAACTTCCTCCACTTTCGCCTTCCTCCATTCGACCTTCCGTCCCAGATTCCGGGTCACCTGGTTTGGTGATTCCTATTGTTCGGGACAGCTGTCCTCCTAACTCTCCTACCATGGTCAGCCGGACCACTCGTCGTCCATCGCCAGCACGTATAACCCTCTCTCATGAGGTCTACATTTGCTAAGATCTATGCCCCACTCGATAGGGTGTCTGATGATGCTAATGCCTGTTCAATCTCTGAGGTCGATAACAACTGTCCTGTCCGGTGGTCTGATAATTCCTAACACTATTTCCCGGAAACGTCCTGCATTAGTTTCTCAATGGCGATAACAACACTGGTTGCTGCCACTGTCACAATCTCCATCCGAAAGTGGGGTCTTTCCGAAGCCAGACATCCTTACCTCCTTTGCGAAATCTGGCTACCGATTTCTTAAAAAAAAGAAGGACCTCATCGGACTGAGGGTCCATATTCTCTCCTGCCAAAACTTGGCTCGCGCTCAGAACACCAGCGTGGTAAACCTACGACTAGTGGGTCAACTCCTCTCTCTTCCACCGATAGTGGTCCCAACACGCCGCCTAGACTGAACTAAATCAACCTTGCCTCGAGTGATTCGAAACTTACTCGGATGCTACATGAACTCTACGGACAATTCTTCGTCATCACTCGGTCCTCGTGTTTATTACTGGGTCCCAATCCATGGACCGTCCAAAGGATATCACGAGGGAAATCTTCACGTAATCGCAGTCGTCCTGTGGGGTGTGGTAGCCTCTGTCCCGCTCGGCGAAGAAGGGGGGGGGTTGGTTGCTGATATGGTAGGGAGGGTAGAGTCTTCTCCCTTCTTTGATATCGTGGTACCTACGCCCGAGTCACCTGGCCTCTCTCTTTTTGAGGGTAAATCCTAGCCAAACACCTGCCTCCCAGTTTGTCATTTGACACTCCTGGTGATAACAATTCTCAATTGTCTCTCTCTACGCTCTTCCCTATTAGATAATAGCCACTACATCGGCACCGCAGTACCTTTGAAAGGGCACAACCCCATCCCAGTCTGCTATATTTGTCAGAACAGAAGTTGTGACCATTGGACAGTGTGGATGACTTGCACCGCCCTTTGGAAAGTAGTCTCTATAAAGTTGTCAGGCATCCTCCCGTCCTAAAAAGAGAGGCCCTCACATTTTCCTAATCTGCTGATTCTTCCCCCTGGGTTTGACGTTCCGGTATGTGGGTCGTTCAGTGGCTCACAGACTCCCTCAGTCATTATATATCCAGGGCGATGGTTAAATCTCAGCAGATAGTGACTATTGTCACGGTTTGCAGTAAATTAATTTGTAATCTTCTTTCCTATTATGGAAAGTTTCATTTCAATGGACTTGTCGTGAATATTTTTCCTAACTACGAATAACTAGCGACTAATTGTAGCTCATCAACTGATGGCTATATGTTTGCTAAAGAACTAAACTTAGGCTATCGAGACCTTTTTGTAACTCCAGATACAGGACCTCTCCCTCCCAATGAATCTTAAGGCTACTGACAAAGGTGGGACAGCGATTCTGCTTCACAAATCTGTCCCATTCATTCAAATTCCCTTTTCAATTCTGTTACATGCCGTGGGGGAGGGGCTCGAATTCGTCTTGACATTTCTCTTACACTGTATTCAGTGCACCTAGCATCTAACTCTATCTATACCAAGACGGACCTTGTCGATTTGTTCAGGAGTCTTCCGGCGCCCTTGCTGGTCCTTTGTGACTTTAATCTCCTCCACCCACTGTAGGGAGATTTTGTTACATCCCCCCAAGGTGGATTAGCTGTTGGTGATTTTACATGATTTCTCATTGGGATGACTCAACGCAGGTCTTCCGATTTTTTATCGCTTTGATAAGGACACTTCTTCCTTTGTCGACATGACGACATCTCCTTGTGTTCTATCTCAGCTATCGATCGTTTCAGATGGGAAATGTTGGCTTTCTTTTGTTGGAGTAATCACTGCCCGATCGTCATTCCTTCCTTTAGTCCTAGTCCACAGCAGCAACATTATTCTAGCTGGCGGTATGACAGACCGGATGGGCTTTCCTTTTATCAGGACACATACTTTCCCATCCTTCCTGCAACAACTGTGTTCCCGTCTCCAGCGGAAACCTTCACCTAGTTTCAGGACACGATCCTCAAGGCGACAGTGGAACAAATCCATCGTTTATCTGGGAACCATAAATCAACGACTCCTTGGTAGACCCAAGAATGTGCTCTGGATACTCGTGAAAAGCAGAGACTCTACAAGTTGCACAAGCTAACTTCCGCTCCTTCCAACTTGATTCCTTTTAAAGCTGTAGCTGCTCGATCGAACCATGAGACAATATTTTCGCAACTAAGACTAAACTGTTAATTCTTCTACACCTGTATCATCGGTCTATAAGGTTGTGCGTAAGAATTTCAAAAAACACCATTCAGACCTCTCTCTGCTCCAACGAGTCCCGACATTATGAGCCGTTTCGCTCTGACCGCTTACGAGTGCGAACTCCAGACTTTTCGGTTCCGCCTGGGGAGGAGCCTGATTACAATAAACTATTTACCCGAGCTAAATTTCGGAAAGCCCCCAAACTTTGCAATGATGGAGCACCTGGCTTTGATAGCATTTTCTTTCAGCATCTGCATTCCTCCTCAATCTATTTAAATAGATAGAAGTTATAGTTTTTCCTATTCCGAAACATGGCAAGGAACCAACTTCTCCAAATGATCATAGACCGATTTCGTTTACCTGCGACACATGCAAGCTGATAGAAAGAATGGTGGTCTTCCATCTTGTTCCTACGGTCAAACGGTTCCGGCGTTTTCTCACCATTAGTTTAGTTTTCGCTATCGTCGCTCTGCTCAGAATCTTCTCCTTCGTTTGGATCACGACATACGTGCAGCATTTGCTTCTAATAAAATGAATGAGTGGGTGTATCAGGGCAGTGTGTCAAGTGTGTTGCTTTTCGCAATAAGTTTCAATGGAGTAGTGGATACCATCCCACATTCGGTCCACGGCTCCAACTATATGTCGAAGATATTGCACTTTATGTCACTGGGACAATGCTTCCTTGTATGAAGCTTCAGATTCAGTTGGCCATTTACAAGGTTTCCACATGGGTTTTACTTTCGTTGTGGTGGTCGGACACGTTCGCTTTCTCTTTAACCATCTATGATTTACACATCTCTTTTGTAGCACTAATGTGAGATTCTTGTGTCTGTTGCTTTGACGAGCCGACTTGCCTACCTCCATAATATTAACCCTCTTCAACAACTAACTACCGTTGTTCGTTGAATCTTTTAGACACACCTCACCTCTAAGACTTGGAGTGCGGACAGAAAGAGCATGCTCCATATTTACATCATGCTGGTGCGTGTCCAAACTAGAATACTGGTTGTGGCCATCTATGGCAGACCTTGCCAGTCCGTCCGTCCGTCCTTCTTGACCCAATTTCAGAACGAGGGCCGAGGATAGTCACAGGAGCATTTCGACTCCTCCTAGGGTTAGGCTTGGAGGTGGGAGGCAAGGTGATGCCTTGGTCCCTGCGGAGAGAAACAGCTCATTGCCCCTTGTTTCTCCGTTTCAATCCTGTTTCATCGGCTTGTCCTTCTTATTAAACCGCTCCACACAATCCCCTTCTTACGGTCCGTTTGCTGTGATTGGGTGAATTCCACTATTATTCAGAATTCCCTCAACCTGCCTCAACGAGCTTGTCATCGCGGTATAACATTCAATACTTTCTATACAAACTGGATTTATCCACCCCCTTTGTTGTCTTGCATCAAGATAAAATCATTACCAAAAACCTGAATACACCCATGGCCGACGTTGAGAGATTCCCTTTTCTGTCCCTATTTTGAAGTTCACACGGACTCGATCGCTGTCTACACTGTGGCTTCAAACGGATGGGTATATGTTAGCTTCGGCTGTTTTTCCAAAACTTCAACGTATTCTCAACACTCTGCCACCTTAACTCGTCCAGTAATTTTCTACCGAACTTCTTGGCGGTGGCTCTTGTAAGTACTTCTTCGGATTCCAGAAGCCCCTTCGACGTTGCTTGACCATCTTCGAGAAACCTTTTGGTTCCTATCATCCAGAGATTCCTTTGCTCGTTGCATATGCAGATAAAACATATTACATTCTGTTTGGGTCCCCTCCTATGTGGGTGTTTCGAGGAAAGAGCGAACCGACAGGGAAGCTAAACATGCAGCGACCAACATACTACCAAATGAACAGTGCCTTAATCCTGACTTACGACTGGGGAGCCTTCTTGCCTCTGATTTTATGTAACCATTCGTTGCGGTTTCCTTTCCTGCTGGCAGGAATGTTGGGTGGAGGATGATCGTATCGCCAAGCTTTGTGCTGTCAAGCCCCTCATTAGATTACGAATAGGACATATCAATTTCACCCATGGTTTTCTCATGACGCTAGATGGTCCTTATCTTGCCCGTTTTGCTGCACAATTTACCGCCTTTCACTCTTTCATGTATTTGTGGGTTGTGATGCCCTCTCGGCCCTCAGATGCTCGTTCTTCCCTGGTTTGCATACTGTTCCTCTCCAGCATCGCCTTACACATATCCTCTCTGAAACCTCTCGCTTTGGAAGTGACAGCATTTTTGCCTTCCTTTCTGAATTAAACATCCTCTATAAGATTTAACCCTCTCAGCACAATTTTTATGTCGTTTTGCTAGGGACTTTCCCTATTGATAGTTTACTGACCCGGTATAGCCACATTTCCTATGTGCTGTGGTGGTCCCTGTACATCAACTCAAAAAAATATTATTATTATTATTATTATTATTATTATTATTATTATTATTATTATTATTATTATTATTATTATTATTATTATTATTATTATTATTATTATTATTATTATTATTATTATTATTATTATATGCTGATTGATGATTTCGGTATCCTGGTACTGCTTCCCTAATTTCTCCATCGTTATGGTATATTATCTTTGGCTCCCCTACTTCGTGTTTTTTCCGTGTTTTTGCGTTTGTCTGAGGATAACGGATTGTGTGCTGCATTCTATCAAATTGAAATATCAGAATTAAATGAATATTGGAAGGAACTTAGTCCTACTGATAATTTGACTGTGTGCTAAACTTAAATATTAGAAGCGTACGTAAAAATTTCAACATGTTGTTGGCTATGCTTGGAGCTGTAGAATTCCATTTTTGATTTTATTTTATTGACTGATACATTGATCAAGCTAAATGTAGTTTTAGTATAGCGGATACCATCATAAAAGTGTATATAGGAACAACTATGGAGGAGGAATATCAATTTACTACAGAGATAACTATAGAGTTAAGATTTTTGATGATATAGCATCTGTGAATGATATAGCTGAATCCTTATTTTTAAAGGTTTTTGATGTCGGTTCTGCACCTATAAACATTGGTGCTATCTACAGGTCTCCCTCAACTAACATTGAAAATTTTATTCTATTCTTTAAGGAAACAATTTTGAACAGGATTAACGTGTCTAAATCAATTATTGCTGGTGATTTTAATATTAACTTGCTCAACAATATGACTTCCTTGCCCACACTGCGATTTACTCACTGTTTGACTGAGAGGAATTTTTATCAAACAATTACCGTCCCTACTAGAGTCACTCCCTTTAGTCAGTCTTTGATCGATCACATTTGGACTAACTTACCAGATCTGACAGATTCCTTTACGGTTGATTCCTCAATTAGTGATCATTATCATACTTTTAATATTTATAAAATTAGGCATTCTTTGGAAAGGAAATGAATTGTGTACAGAGGGTTTTCTGATCATGCAGCCGATAAATTTATCTCTGAATTTAACCGATATAGGAACACTTTTCAGTTACATAATAGAAACTCTCAAATGTTAATGGAATCTTAAATATTGGATATTGAAGTCATGATTATTAACTGTTTTACCACTGTCAGTAATATTGTAATAATATTGTTTTTTTGTCGTCAAAGAGCCCATGGATCAATGCTGATCTTCGCAATGTATTCGAAAAATATCTCCTTTGTTGCATCTAAAATATGCGGAGCTGGGGTTGTAATTTTCCTTTGCAAATCATCATATTAATTTGCATATTTCCTGGGGTGGGGGGCTCAAATACTAATTGTCTCAGAATTCTTCAAGTAGTTACATTTAATAACCTGGTCAGTAACCTGGGATACTCAATTGGTGGTAATGTGGGGGATGTGCTTGCGGTGCTCAAAATTTTTTGAACAGCTATATATGCTAAGGCTCGGGGAATTTATGTTTGATGTTCAAAATGGACAAACACGTTTATTATGCAATTTACAAAGTGATCTTGAATGGCCACATGAATATTTTGTTAGACAATGCTGCTTAAGGTTTCCTTTCTCCAGAGTGATGGTGAACAAATCTTATTTTATATCAAATCTCATTAAGTTTTGGAGTAAGGTATTTCCTAACATAAAAATTGCAACATAATATTGTAAGTCTACCTTCAAGAGACGCCTTATGTATTATATGTATTATATTATGGAAAACAATATCCACACAATATGTAAATATTCGATCTTATGTAGTAGTATAATGAATAGAGATGTACCGATACCAGAAAAGAGGCCGATACCGATACCGATACTCTATTTTTTCAGGTGCCGATACCAATAGCGATACCGATACTTTAATTAATATAATAAATACACAGTAATAAGATAGAACATTTGTTTGTACTGCTAGGCAACTCAGGATTGCATTCCTTGTACAACCAATACTTAGTCATTTATTTCATATTTGGTTGTGCCCAAGTATATTTATTTTATAAATTAAAATAGTATCTTAAAGAAATAATAAATTCAAATATTGTATTAATAACTTTTTTATGGTTGTGATTATTCAAAAAATATTATATTTTCATTTTCCAGTAAGTATTAACAAAGTTTAGCTACTAGCTTTTATGATTTAACATGATTACAATTGACAAGAAGATTCTTTAACTAGCTACAATATAAAGAATAAAAATAATGAAAGAGACTTCAATTAATCAGATGAAAAGACAAAATAAAAAACGCTATTATATAAACATGACATACTAATAATATACTCGTTTAAGATAAAGAAAGATATCATACAATACTCAAATTAAAAAATTCTCAAATTGTGATGCCAAAACATTAAGCTTTCACTAGTATCTGGCGAGACCCTGTTTCTTTTTGGTGTGTTTATACATTCTCACCTACACTAAAACTACGCTCGCTCTCGACTGATGAGGGAGGGGCTGATAAATATTTACTTCCAAGCACTGATAATGGAAACCTTGCCCTATTTTCATGCCACCACATGAAAGGATTCTCTTCTGTAGGCACTAGGCAGCATCTCCATATTTTCGTAGATCCTCATCTCCTCTTTCACAGATTGCAAATTTGAATTATTTTTGCTCTCTTCAGTTTTTTCGATGAGGTTCCTTGGTGTGATTCCTTTGAAGGTGAATGAGATGCCAATGCAATTTCGGCCATGAACTTATCAAAGTCTAACATTTCCAAATCCTCTTCATCTTCAGTAGATTTATTTGCTGAAAAGCCACCATCGTCACTATCAGTGTTGTTGCCAGGGGTTGTTGATAAGGCGGCTTCCACTTCTGTGAATCTTTTTTTCTTTTTTTTTGTCACCAGAGCAAGCTCCTTGGTTATGCTATTTAAATGCATTCTAGAAGTGGTTCACCATCGGAGATGCCATTCTTGTTGGGTTTCAGTTAGCTTAAGGAATTCCGTATTAGAACCTTTTATATATCGAAACTAGGTTTATTATCACAATGTAACAAAAAAAAAATTTTTTTTGTTTCTTCTGATTTTTTATTGTTTTTTTTTTATGCAGGTTTTAATGCAGATTCCAAATATGTTTTTAGTTTTCTCTAGCATCGACCGTTTTTATGTTACGACGGCATAAAATAATTATTGGCATCTTCTCATTTTGTAGGGTCGTTACCGGCATCGCACTGAGTAAAAGTCAGTTGCCATTAATGTTTTATGGAGATTGCATGCTAAAGAACTGATTTATATATATTATATAATATATATATATTATAATATATATATATGTTATATATATATATATATATATATATATATATTATATATATATATATATATATATATATATATATATATATATATATATATATATATATATATATATATATACAATTGTTTGTGCAATGATATATTGAAGGTGAAGGTACCAAATCTTAAGCATCTTTTATAAATTTTCAGAATATTAGTTATAATATAATAAACATTTATAAAATTGCAAGTAGCCAGTTTTAAACGTTGGCAGATTCATTTCGTTATGTGTGTGGACATTATGTTAGTTCTAAGCACATTTCCACCAAAATTGTGAAGGGAACCAAAGTATTGGATAGGGTACAGACTCGACTTTGGTATGGCTATTGGTGACTAAGGCACCATGACTGGGCACCTAATTATATGTGGAAGTTGTAAAACAACCCTGGAAGGAATGGCTAAGAGGAACTTAAGAAAGCATATGCCTTTGGCTATTCCGCAATATGGCGAGAGGCCATGAATCACTATGATGATTGCTACTTCTGCATGGTGGATATCCTACAAAAATATGGAAAAGGTATAAGGAAGCAATCTCTTTCTTACCCAGATATTCTTTCATCCAGAGCCCCAGTTCCTCATAATGAAAACTACCTTATACCTTCACCACCCCTTCTGTAAGTAAAATTGTTTTATGACAAATCCATGACATATAAAAGAAGAAACGTATATTTCTAACAAATATATGTACGCGGCTTCTTATATATATATATATTATTATATATATATATATTATATATATATATATATAATATATATATTATATATATATATATATATATATATATATATATATATATATATATATATATATATAATATATATATATATATATATATTATATATATATAT
>JABUQX010022707.1:0-20000 GCA_015478945.1 Trachelipus rathkii
ATATCGTTAAATATATAGACCTTCTTAGTAATTTTTTTGACTTATGTTTTTATTTTTTTTAAGCTACAATGAATTAATACGTAACCAGGGTTAGTACTTGCAAGCTGATGGACAAGGAGTCGGGGTATTTTCGGACATTCCAGGGAAACTTATCGGAAGTTTGAGCATCTAATTTATCTCAACCCACCATTAGGGTTCACCTCCTGGAACCTATCCAGCGCTTTGGTATTTGGGGTGTCGCGGGGGTTCCCCGCCCCTCCCCTACGGGGAGTGTATGGAAAACGTCCCCCCATTGTGTTCCCCTCGGCTCGAGCCCCTTACATTGCCATGTAATACCTTAACAGATAATTAAATTGATAATATTAATATAATTGTTTCCTCAGTAACGCTCGTGAATTAGATCGTTAAAAAGTCAAAAAATAAGGCAATTCTTTTATTTTATTATTTAATTTTTTTTACATTTTTCTATACTTTTGTTATGCCATAACATTTATAAAATGTATTCTTTCTGTGAGGCTATTGTAGGTTTTTGTATTTTTTTCAGTTTTTTATTTTACTTTTTATTACTTAAATTTAATAATTTTTAGCAGAATTTTCCTCATAATTTATTTCACTGTAGGCTATTTCGTATTATGTTGATATAATATTATATTATAGTATTATTAATATTAATATATTAAACTATAGAGATTATATTATATATATATATAGTCATATATATATTAATATACTAAATAATATTATAGTATATATATTATCTATATATTAATATAGTAATATATAATAATAATATATAAAATTATAATTATATTAATTAAGAGTATATATATTTAGTATGTATATTAGTATATATATATTTGACTATGGTGAAGTTAAAAATTAATTTTTGTTTTTCTTTTTATATATATGTATATTATGAATATTACAAAATTAATATACGGAATTGTTCTAGATCCTCGCTTATATTTTAAATATATTCCCTTTTCAGTCTGCTTCTTGAAAGTAAGATTGTTGGGTTAAACTCTAATATAAATATATTAATATATAGTATAAAATATATATAAATATATAAAATATAATAATTAATTTATATAATAATATATATTAATTAACTATACTATATTATATATATATATAATTATATATTTAATATATAATATTATATATATATATATATGATTTGATCGTCGCTTTTTTATCATATATATAGTATGTATGTTAAGATGATGTAATTTAAATTATGGTATGTGTGCCTATGGTATTACGAGCTATACGTAGTTAGTATAATAGTATATATATGAGTTAATATGATGTGTATTATGTTTTTATATTTAATTCCACATAAAATAAGAGAGACTAAATATTATTGTATCATATTATATAGTCATCATACCTATTATAGAGCTAAGCATCATAATATAATGCTACTTAATGATCAGAAATAATATATGTTAAATAAAATAATAAATATTATTATTATGAATATACTCAATAAATATTTTTTAAAAAAAATAATGTATAGGATATATCCTAATTGATTACGACTTTTACACTATTACAAAATTGGTTGAGTATCTGTGATTAAAGAAATATAGCTTGGATAGGAGCAGCTTAAGCTATATACAGTTTACTGTAGTTTCATTTTGATTTGAAGATCACTTAATTTATATATTACAAATCTAGATCATTTATTATAATATTAGTATATTAATACTTTTTCTAATATTAGAAGATCAATGATTCTTTTTATATTCAAAATACCATCTTATTGATGTCAAGAGAGGATCATGGGTAGAGAAGAGGAAAGATATTTTATTAAAGTCAAGGCAGGATCAATTATAAAGAAAAGGAAAGAGATCATCTAATTGAAGTCCAGAGAAGATCAAGGTTAAAGAAGAGGAAATAGATCACCTTACTGGAGTCGAGAGGATCAAGGGTAAAGAAGAAAAAAAAGAGATCATCTTATTTAAGTCAAGAGAGAATCATGGTAGAAGAGAACCCCCATAGTTCTGGCTCATACGGTTGTATGATTGACAGCGGAGCCGGAGTCAGTCTCATTAGTACTAATTTAATTGATAATCATTTACAACACGTACCCTTAAAACCTTCTAGTGAAATCGGAATAAATGCTATAAGTGGTTTAGTACGTGACCACACAGCTCCCGTTGATTCCCAAATAGAAGTACCTTTATTCTTTTAAGTTTCTTTTATGGTCCAATGATAGTGGTTAAACACTTTACGAGGTTTCAATTTACATCTTTTCTCAGGAAAGAAATAACGGGGCACAATTAACTGTCATGGGAATGTAAGTCGTATCTTTTTAATCTTGACAAAATACTGAGAGTTTTCGATTGACTAGAGGGATTTTGCAGGGTGTGAAAAGGAGTGGTTTGAAAGTAAAACGTAGGAGAGTAAGCAAGGTTTCATGGTTTGTGAAGGATGAAGAACTAAGTCTCGGTGCGAGTTTATGTGGTGATGGTGAGCCAAGTCTCGGGAAACAAGTGTTCTGAGTTTAAATATTAGGTTTATATGTTGGATGAAAAGGGACCGGATGAGGAGAAGTGTAATAGATAAAGTTTTGTGGAATGGTAGGAAGGTAGTCGGTGCTATTTAAATCTGGAATTGTAGAAGGCTAATTTGCTATGAGTGCGACTATAATAGGGGTTTCTTGCTATGAATAGGTGATGGGCTATTGCTTTACTGTTGGTTGGAAATGTACAGTAGTGACTATGGTCCTGTCAATATAGAGGTTATTAGACTTAAAGTACATGTTTTCGGATTGGATAGCAATTCTTAGGGGTGTGTATAGGTGTGGACGAATTGCTAAACAAGTGATGAATGTGAACGTATTGAAGGGGGTTGGTGGTTGGTGTGGGTGTAAGAAGGAGTAATCGATAAGAGAATAAAACGGAGAGTTAATTGAGAGTAGGGTTTGGTCATAGTGGAAAGGGATCGGATGTAGCTCGGGATTTGGTTTAAAAGGTGTATGTTGAATATGAGTTAATTATTGTTATGTTACATATATTAGTATTGGTAGGAATCGACTCACTGGCTTTGGTAGAGATCGTAATATAGAAAGACGTTATAGGTAATTTAGAGTCTAGATATATAATAGTAGAAATTAAGTCTTAATGTATATAGGAGAAGTAGATATGTGTATGTAATAGTTAATTAGGCAAGAGGATAAAAGAATGAAAATAAGTAGTATGGCTATAATAAATTAAGGAGTGAATTTTTTATATTGACGTGAGTAGATTAGATATCTTAATAAATTTGTTATTACTAGGTAGTAGATATCGAGACAAATATGATCAAAGTGGTGGCTTAATCAGGAGGGGTACTGACTCTGATGGTGATATTTTCTCACTATCGCATGTTTGTTTGTAGCTGCTGCTAATGAAAAGCAAACCTTTAAAAAATCGTGGTTGTATGAAGAATAATACCCTGTCGACGTATAAAAGAGTTATATATACGTCTCATTAAGAGATCCGAAGATGGAGGGTCTTCCGTTGAATTGGTCGTCAAAGGCTATGGAGTTGAGAGGTAACGTCGTCAAGAAGGTTATAAGATCCGTTCTCACCTATTCTGGTTTAGTATAAAACTACCTCTCTCAATATTATAGGTGCAAGCTGTACTGAAGAAATCAGTTATCGTAACGTTGCTGAATTTTATCAGAATCCTTATTCTTATGTGAGCTCAGTATGGAGAGACCGTTCACGTAATTTTACTTTGGGACATGATTCTCTTGGCATTCTATTCAACTTAAACCAAGCTAGATAATTCTATGGAGTGCAAGAAACGAAGCTCTTATAGAAGATGGCGTCGTGTCTTCAACTGTGAGAAGAGACCGACAATTGCTTTCTCTAGAGCAGCCGTTGTTCTCCTATACTATAGGTCTACATCATATATAACTTTACGGAACCAAATATTCGATCTGCCTTAGCTCAGGAATAAAACTCACTACACACTGATGTCTAATTTGCAAATTTGCATTTCTTAACTTGCTTTATCTCACGTTGAATCACTTCCATTGTGCACTCGAGATTTCCCTGGAAAACTAATCAACAAATGATCAAAACGAATCGTGAGCTCGTTGTTATGTGAGAGAAATTTTATTACCAAGAAATATCCTACCTTGATATAATGTTTTGGACTTTAAACAATTTATCTTGAGAAACACACTTAGCTACATGTTATAAATTTTGAGTGTCTGTGAGAGATAAATATGCGTGAATTTACAAGCGCAATTTTTTGGCTTGAAATTATGTTTTAAGACATATTACTATATCTTGAAGAAATTTGTCTCAAAATCGTTATTTTTTTAGAGAGTAATATATATATTGTTACTATAGAGGATTTATTTATTTTGACAAATACATATAATATACAGGATTTAAAACAGATGATAGTTAGTTACGTTAAATTTTATAAGTATTAGTGTAACGTTAAAATTTAGCATGTTAGTATTGCAGTATATCAAATTAATTAAGTCACACTATATGTAATGGCAATTAATAGTAAACTGGAAACTTTGTAGCTTTAACTAAAGTTACTCAATATGTATTACTATAGTTACTGATTAGTTTTAAATTCACTGCAAGATACGTCAACATAAACTGCTAAATTGATTCTTATACACAATGTCTATAGCTCAAAATCGACAAGTAACTATTAAATTATAAAGTATATACTTTAGATTGGCTATATAGAATAATTGTAGACTCATTTTTACGTATTTAACCTGAGTTTAATAGAATATAACATATGTTGAAATTTTCTGTTATTTATTACTATTAAGCTAGACTGCAAACAGCTCGTATTGCTTACAAACCTTTTCGAATAGTGAGTAAAAATCATTTTGCGATAAAAAATAGTCCTTCCGTTTTTGTAATAGCTTAACAGTAGTAGTCACACTTTGCTTAAGGAGAGATATGTTAATATTACATATATACTAATAGACTTTAAAAAGAACCTATAATTTTTATATCTATAATTTCCTTCGCGACTTAATATGGAATAAATATACTGTTGCCTTTTGTATTCCTATAAGGAGGATATATTAATTTATAGTAAAACAACGATTCTCTAATAAAAAAAAAAAAGTATTATTGACGTGAGAATTAAAATGGAATATAACACGAGTAATGGCATACACAATTTGATGTATGAGTTTTCGTTTTTTTTTTTTTTATTTTTTTTTCTTTGAGTATATTAATTTTTTGGGAGTATTATTTTTTCTGTATAATATCGAGTTACGCTCGAATCCTTGTCTTCTCTTGTTCTTGAAAACATCTGTGCGTATTTGTCAGCTCTATACTTATATACCCTTTCTTGTGCGTATATTATGACTATCTCCCTAAGATGAGATTGACACATGTATTATACATATATGAGAAATAACATATAGATATTAAAGAGATATATTATCCAAGACAAATTCTGCATTCGTTCTCCAACACTAGTTTATCGCTAAGTATAGATATATATGATTTGAGAGATTTAATCGTATCTTGTGAGTTATGTATGATATAAAGAAGGATGATTTCGAGCGTCCATGGGCTAGGAAAGAGTATACTCTGGTAAGTGATAGGCGATCTCAGAGCCGAGGAGTTATATTCTAGTGGTTTTATGCGGAATAAGAGATTTATATGCTATAATATCGTAATTTAATTATTTCGATTGAGTTTATGAGAGAGACGTCATAGGATCGAAAAATGCTGTCCAGAGTTGAAAGGAAGAGCTTGACAAATGGTATTATTTTGGCGCAGAAGGAAACAGTAGTCTCCCTTTTCTGAAGAAGAAAATATAAGTAATCCTTCTAATACAGACTCATTGAGAATCTAAATTGACCAATCACTCTATATAAAAAAGCGATCTGGAGGGAAGCAGATCGCATTAAAGATAAAAGTCTACGCTTCTTATTCTAAGTCATAAAATGGATCTGCTTTCTGTCTTGATACGTATTGATAATCATATTGTATTCTCTCTAAGATTGATGAAATATATAAAGCAGAACTACGTAAAGAGTGGTAAGAATCTGTATATTGATTCCTCGAGAATTTGGAACGGCAACAGCTATGTGAAAAGACAGGCTCTCGCGTCACTCATAAGTGTAGTTGATGTCACACTGAGCTCTGAGGAGATTAAGAGTGGAGTATATGAGTCATTAGCGGATACTCGAGAGGGAGGCAAATGAAAGTGATGAGTACTCTTACATATACACTAGCACAGAGGCGCAAAAACAGGATGGGATACTTCCCCTTCTGCCTTCTTCTATATTCTTCTGGATGAGGGGTGAGAGTATAAAATAGCGCCTTCTGAGATGACGCTATTCTATTATGAAGCTATATATATATATATATCAGGAGAACTATTGCTTCGAGAGCGATTATCGCGTAGAATAATATTTTCATGCTCTATTTAAGTGGTCAATGAATATAAAGAAGTTTAAGGAGGAGAGTGATGGGTATAAAGTGTAACACTCGTTGTGCCACGCGCATATATACTAGATCATAGAGAAATTGAAATTCAAGCTCGCATATCGAACAAGCACACACACGATGTTTTCGAGAGTAATAGACACTTCCAAATTAAGCAATGTATTTAAAATTCTTTACTTGTTACTAAGCTCACAATAAGCACCACAAAAAAAGACATTGAAACTTTTGAAGATTAAAAAAAAAAAATGACAATTGAGCTGACAACTTGTGACATTTTAAAAATATTACTCATTCGATGAGATCTTTATAATAAGACGAATGTTAATTTCTATAATAATATGATACAACTCCTTTTAGATAAACGCAATATCGATATAAACATATAATATTATATTATTTACAGAGAATAGAAGTGATCTCCATGAAGTAAAAGAGTTTTGGATGGATTTTTGATAGAAGATGTCCAAATCTGATAAGGCTGAGACTTATTTGTATAGCTGCAATAACATTCATGCCACTATAGACCCTGGGAAATTATTACAATGTAGGACACAATCTACTTTCTCAATTAAATGAGTTTTAAAAAATTATGGTGTAAAGCGAAGTTTTTAAACTAGATAAGAGGGGAAAGAAAAAAAGAGCTCTAAGTCAGTATCATTAAACAACACACGACACACAAAACTCTTATAAAATCAGATGTTTTCTCCGAGAGTAAAGTCTCCTAATATTTATTCGTTGCTAATAACGGCTCATCCTCCAAGGAGAGAGAGAGAGTAATACACTCGAGTAGCAAAAATAATGCGCGGAAAGTTAAAACGGAATTGAATTAAAAAAAAAGAATTAGCTAATATTTTTATAACTGCTGCTCATTGTAAATTTTGTAAAGGTAATCATTCGATGGTTTTCCTGTGGACATATTCTTCTTCTCTGAATGGCAAGGAAAGGATCGTGTAGGGACTAGTTTTTATACTTCAGATGCTTCTGTAAAAAGCATTTGGCCAAGAATGGTCCGGTGCTTAAAAATATGGAATTTAGTCACACCCAATTATAGACGTGGTAAATAATATGTGAAGAAAAACATGACGCATATTACAGCTCTTATAATGACTGTTTATCCAATGTGGTAGTAACAAAAATGATGATACACCTATGGTGGTCTTCACCATAAATAGTAAAGCCATTCAAACAGACTTTCTGTATAAGAATAAAGATTAATACCTGGTTGTAAGTGATAGTTAATAATCTGTATCTGAATAACTTCAGGTGTTTTGCCGTCTTCCCAAAATATTCTACCTACTCTCTCTCTCAAAATTCAAAGAACAGAAACAGAAAATAAGTTTACCTGTTAAAAGAATTCAATCAATTAGACATTATACCTTTCATGAAAGCATACTCCAGAAGTTAGATATCAATATATCGTATTTGCCAGTTAATCCACCAAATAGATCTATATAAAAATCATTTTTGAGAGCAGTTATAAGATCATGACGAATCTCGATGTAAAATATGAAATGGCAACATCATGTCGTGGAAGGCTCTCACACAGTAAACATTGACCTCATTCGATATGCACATTTGATAATGTCAAGAGGCTCTCATAGGAGCTATCATATATATATCTCAAAATGGAATAATATAGTGATAAGTCATTTTATATAAAAGGTATACCATGGTGACAAAGTATCGAATAGTAGTAGGGCTTAATACGAGTTAAGAAAAATAAGGAAAGATGTCTCTAAGCAATATCTTATCATTAATAACACTATAGAAACAGTGATAAATGTATTAGGGATGCAGTGCCCTTGAAACATCCATGGGTACGTCCCATATGGTTCCTCGTTAATAATCTTATTTTTTTAACACCTAACTCAAGTGAAGATATAAATCTTTATGGAAAAGATCCCTTCGTTCAGGTATAAACCTGTCAAACGATAATTGATCATGAGAAAATATAGATCCCCGATGCATCAAATATTAGAAAATCTGTTCAACACAACGTCTCATGAGTTATATTAGATATAAATCAAACGTTTTAGTTGATTAAGAACTAACCATTCTTATTTTGATACCACTGACTCAGACATACATCACGCTGAGTCAGATTTAGGACTATAAGGTCTTGGAAGTCTTCAAAGCAAAATTAGCATTTTACTTAAAAAATATTATAGCGAGACCAAGGTTCTATAGACGAAGTTTTTATTAAAAAATTTCAAGAAGTGATTGAGTTTCGTGACGGTAAATACCACGTAGAACTCCGTGGTTTAAAAGAATAATACTGAAGAAGGGTCGCGCTACAAAATTCAAACTCAACATTTGCCACTTTGCAACAATGCTAAAGAGTCAAGAAGATAGCTTTACTCTCAAAGGATTAGTAAAAAAGGTATAGAGGACTATTCAGTAGATTATTAAAAAAGGAGGCATTATCGAGTCTGTCGGATAAGTAAGCAAAGATATCACTAACTGCCTTTGGATTCCTCACAGACCAGTTATAAAACAGCTTCACTACTAAGAATTCAAACTGACAAAAATCTAGACAACTGTATTTAATAATGGTTTGTAGTTTGAAGATAGGAGTAAAAACTTAGTCCGTCTTTTGAACCAGGCTTTCTTATCCAGGGGTTAGACTTAACTCGCCCTCCTTTCAAATTATTTATTACGCTTTCAGATCGAACAAATCATATACTGTACTCTATCTTGACATATATCGAAAGCTTTTTCTGCAAATTCCTCGACTTAAACTAAAAGAGGTAAATCCGAAATCGGATTTTTTGGTTTTTATTTTTTGGGAGGATAGATGGTATAGTTAATTAATTACTTATCGTTATTCCACTATAATCTTTGGCTTAGCAGCCTAGAATCCCTATCATTATTAGTGTGCTGTTGATATCTCAAGCCATTATACTAATGAAGTAACGAGAGAGAGACGAGGAAGAGGACTGTTGTAAGAAGTACTACGCTTGACGAAAGAAATATACCTTTATGTACTAATTGTTTTAATAAATAAACTGCCTTATATGCAGTGGAAAATAAAGGATAAGTGTATTGAAGGGCCATAACTATAAGATGTAGCGAATGATGAGGGTTTTTAACTTGTGTATACATTGGAATCACACTATAATTAGTTCATGATAACTCAAAAGATTGTTTATGGACCGTAAAGGAGGGTAATAATTTGTTATTTCTCTCATACAGTGTGTGAAATGAGGAAATAAGTAGTGTATTTTAAGGTGAATATCCTGTAAGTTCAACAACCTAAGTCTGGACACTCTGACTTAAGTGATTTGAGTTCTTTGGAGAGGTCTCTTAAACTAAAAAGAGAACTTGCTGTCTGAAATTTCTAAGATTTTTTGAACCATAAATCTTTTTGTAACCTTCTGTTAAACCTGGTTAAGTAGGTGTTTTCACATGAAGAAATAACTGCGTGAAAGTGGAGAATGGTATTTGAGGATGAACATAGGTTCCAATCCTGAGAGCATAGCTAAAGGATCAAGTGGAGACAGTTGTACGTAAATATGGCAATCTTATACACTCTTTTTAATTGTACAGAGAATTTCAACTTATATTTCAAAATAGTAACGAGAGATCATATCATATGTGGAAGTGTTAAATGACATCAATGTAATACCCATATATATCTGTGATAGTCAGGATTCTAAGTAAGCGTTACGAGGATTCTATGTTGTTCTAAATTTTATACGTTCGTGAAAATTCTAAATGAAGGTCTCTAAAATGCTTATGTGCAATAAGGGCCAAAGTTATAGCTGAACCGACAAATGCGAGACTCTTATGCCCTGTGTATTATGGAATTTATATTATCTGTTTACTTAGGGGCACTAAAATGTCTACCTCTAGTTCTAACTAGTTTGAGGGGAGTCAAATATATAAAGAATCTAAAGTGATTCTTATTTCATGATGTCACCATGTAATCACCTTATCCATTTGGATTAATAACATTAAAGTGTATAGAAGACCCAATAAAAAAGTATTGATGTCAGAATAAGGGCGTTACGGCTCTTACTTTGGTAGAGTGAATTACAATTTTAAAGAAAAATATTTTTTAGAGGGTAATGTTCGATATACGGTACTTCGAAATACTCCTGCGGATCTTACTGACAAGAGGAATTATCCTGTATATGAAAATTTCAAAAGAACTTTGATCTTCTGGTACAAATAATTGACACCATAATGGCTAGCTCTGAATAAATTTATTGGCCTTCAAACTGAGATAGAAACAGCATCGCCTGTATATGCTGTTATTCAAAGTGATCCAAGGATAGATAATGTGGCACGTCTTCGTCTGTGAAATCACGAACGAAATAAATAATCAAAGAAATATTATCATAATACATATTAAAATATAAAAAAATTTAGTGCTATCAGAAGTACTGCAAATCAATATGTTTTGTATTTCATATTTTGGTCAGAGTGTGAAGTGGTGTGTTAGTATAAATTCCCTATTATTTGTGAAAGTCTCGTCTTTTATTGTCTGATGGACAACAATTTATGAGAGATCTTTTAGCAAGAGACTATAAATTTGGTCCTCAGAAAAGAAACGGGTAAAGAACTAACTTTATCTTTTAATGGCCGAACGTTAGGATTTTGGTCAATTATATTTCAGACCTGTTTGTAGACGAATAACTAAATTGCGTCAGGTAGTAAAAGGGTAACGTCTGTAAACTAGATGTATATATATATGTATATATGATGTGATTGATATCAATTTAATTTTGGCAAAAGCCATACCAATTTTACTCATAGTTTGAAATAAATACAGAGCGCTCAATCTTAAGATGTCATACGGGTGTAATTTCAAGCCTGGCTAAACTTACAAATATCTCGTCCCTACCAAGGTTCTGGAAATCATCGATACGGCTAACGTAACCCGTTAATCTATTAGAAGAAAAGAATTCGTTGCAAGAAGTATTTATTTGCAGAGTAATTTAAAATATAATTTGGCCTAAAATCACGCCGCGCTTCACCGAAGGTTATACAAAAGGAACCCAATGAAATTATTCTAGCAGAGATAAACGAGGCTACTGGAAATTGATTACACACAGAAGGCCATTGTGGAGTAATATTTTAATAAATTAAAAAAAAAAAATTAAACCAACGAGCCCTGATTAAAAATGGAGAAGTAAAGGGCTCTAGTTCTGCCCAGAAAATGTTTATCATTACCTCTACACCTGTGTAGATTTGAATATCGTGACTGATTTTTGAAGATCTTGGTTGATGTATATGTCTAATCTAAATACTTTCAGTTATATACTCAGTCATTCCTAGAGAATTTGTAATTCGTTTTTGTGGAATGATAACTTATAGTGGTATACCAGTGATAACCTGCTCGTTTATTTAGTCAGGGTAACAGATTTGTACATAGAAACTTTTTCTAGTATCATTGAGAGGGAAAAATTGAAATGAGGTGGTTCGGAGGAGAAATCAAATTTGTTCACATAACGGTACTTGCACTTTCAATATAGTCCTCGTGGAACTGGAATGACAAGGAGACGTTACTTGTATAAGGAGTGTGATCTAAAATGATTGTATATTGCAAGACTAATCAGGGACGTTTCTTCCATTAAAATTATTATTTTAGTATTTTTGTGACAATTTTTGTCCGATATTGTGCTGAGACAAGTTAATAATTCGCGTCCTTTGATCCTATAACGCTAAATGCGCAAAATGATTATTAATTGGCTCATCTATATACAACTCCTATACAAGACTTCCGATAACCGTAGCAAAACCAAATTATAGCCATTCGGTTCTTAACTCAAGAGGGAGATGATCAGATATCAGTATTCTGTGAGACTCTTCCGTGGCTACCAAGAGGACTTTTATGAAGTACTCTTTTAAATATTCATAAAGGCTGTGAAAGTTTATGAAGAGTTTCCATGAGAGTACCCACTGATAGGTCACAACGAATTATGTGAAGTTACATAAATTCTAGAGATAAAAATTGTGTAAAGAGATCCTTATTCAGACGAAAATGGGTTAATATTTAAAATCAAGTGAAAAAATGATATAGTGTGCTAATGATTATAATGAGTCCAGTGTAATAGGATGTCCTTACTCCTGGACAAAGGGGGGAGAGATGAGTCTGTATGATATAGCGAGAGTAGATAAAACTAACATAGTCTGAATTAAGTTCAATAACGTAAAGAAAAATACTCTTCGGGGAAAGCGATCAATTTTATATCCCTGTGAAGTATGCTATAAATCCTTTGTGAACTTTCTTTGACTTTCATCAGTGGAGTTCAATGAAGAAATACAAAGACAACAGAGTCGGTCCCGAGGCAAATCTTCTTTTCTGCTGTCGATATAATACTGCGCCAAGAATTAATACATACTTCGTGCGCTGGAGTATAGAGGGGTCTAAGGCACAGGGGACCTGCCAACGAGCTATGAATACCACGTCATCGTGCTCGGTGGGCGGCGAGAGCAGTGCTAAAAGGAAACAATTTTTACTTTGTTAATTGATTTATCTCTTATCTCTATATATACCTGATTCCAATCGATGAAATCTGAATAAGATCATTCGATTATCTAGTTTTCTATTTGTATAAATAGTAAAAATATGCTGAGTTAATATGCCTAAAGAGGCCAACGCCATTCTTCTTCTGTGTGATGCCGGGGAAGACGACATAAAATTTTATTACTAGTCTATGTTAGATATTACTTGAGCAAACAAAAGGTCCTAAATGTTTTTACTGGAGGTTAATGAAGTAGATCATTGAACTTGGACGAAGGTTGCCATATTTTATTCACTATCTATATTTTTAGTTTGTTAGTCATGCTCTATGATAAAGCATACCTTTATAAAAATCGATTTTGTTGAAATATAATCTTGTTAAATATCAGTTATAAAGTACTCCTTGAAATATTGTCACGGAGTGTCTTGTTTGGTCAGTTTAAGTATACATATTTATTAATCGTAAAGGTTTATAATTCGTTTAACCCTTATCGTTGGTTATATATAAACTTATTCTATAATAGTGCATAATGACTTTAAAAACTCGTACGTATTATATATAACTTTGTGAATTTTTCAGACTTACTTTATGTATAGCTAAGTTGAGTAATACGCCATTATTTAATTACTTGTTTGAAATATTTCACTTACTTGCAATTAATACCTAAAACTTATATTATATATTAACTTGGAAGGCCAAGAACGGCTTTACAAAATGTCGTTCTAAGCTGTGAGAAGACCTAACAGTATTTCTCAATCAGCATTTATTCATACACGTCTACAATCAAATAATTAGGTAAATAATCGTGAACTAGTCTTATGCTTCCAGGAATAAAAACCTCTAATAGTCTTATTTTGCATGTTTGCATTCTTAACCGTTTTCACTTGTATACAAGGTATTCCTGCAAAACAGTCAAATATATTAAAAATAAAAACGAAAGATTGATAGTTTTTAAATATAGATCATTTTAAGATATATAATATTAATATATATATATATAATATATATTAATATATATATTATTATATATAATTAATATTATATATTATATATATATATATTAATATATATATTATATATATATATAATATAATTATACAATTGTATAATATATATATATATTTACAATATATGAATATTTATATATATATATAGTATATATTAATTATATTATATATATATATATAGGTATAATATATATATATAATATTATAATATAACTATATATTAATATATATATTATCAATATGAGTATTTATTTTTAAATGAATAACTACATCTTACAAAGTACAAAGGTAAATATATCTCTTATTAATTAAATATAAATTATATATTATATATAGATATATATATAATTATTACTATATTACGTGTTTCCTGCTTCTGTTTTTCGGGAATCTTAATTATTATTTATAAATAAGCAAAGTTTTCATCTAAAATTATAGTCGATGAATTCGTTGCTAAGCAATTAGGATCAACGATTTCGAGAGTAAAATATAACGTTATCTCATCATCTAAAGGATATAATAGAAGTAAAATTAATAATAAAATAAAAGTATACTACACATAGATGTTGAATTCTAAAACATTTTATTATTTCACTAAATCTTTAAATTGACAAATAATATAATAAATGTAAAAAGTTCAAAATCAGGTCAAAGTTAAGGTATATTGTAGTTAAACATGTTAGTTGGTTCTGAGCTGTTTAAATTATAATTACTGTTTAGATAGTTGAAGTAAATAGTCTTGATATAAGAATATATAAAAGCAGCGGTTAAAATAATAATTATTAATTAATTAAACAAATAATGAAAAACTATAAATTAAATAAATTAATAAATTAATAATTAATAAAATAATTTCATAGTTATAATAATAATAATTAATAAATATATAATTATTATAAATAATAATATATAAATAATAAATAATAATGAACATACCACAATTTAAATATTAACGATAAAATAATATATAATAATTATATAATAATTAAATAAAAAAAATAAAATAATATATAAATGAATAATAATTAATAATTAATGAATTAAATTATAAATAAAATATTAATAATAATAATAATAATTAATAAATCATTTAAAAATTAATAAAAATATTTAAGCTCATAAAGTTTAACGAAATAAAAATAAATAATAATAACTAATTTAGAATATTCTAAAAAAAATTTTAAATATAACACATAATAATCAAATTATAATTGTAAATTAAATAATTACTTAAAACTTTAAAATTTTAATTATAAATAATAAAAAATAATTAAAGAATAGTAATTATAAAAACATAATTATTTTTAGTGAGGGGAAACTAATTAAAATTCCAAATTTTTTTGATAACATAAAAATAATAATTAAATGAATAAAATATTAAATAAAAAATATAATTTTGAATAATATAATAATATAAATATATAATATAATAATAAAATAATAATTAAATAATAATAATAATATATAAAATAATATCACCTAACATTAAAAATATCCAAATAACTTAAAGCAAAAAATCAAAACATCGATTACATAAAAAAAATAGTTTAGTAAATATATACAAAAACTATTGAATAGGTTTAAAACAGTTATTATAAAAGGTAAAAAATTAATTATAAACTTTTGCTTATTAAAAATAGACTGGAGCTTCAAAACCGTCCATTAATAATTTATATTAATTGAAAGAGATATGTTTTGTATAAGGTGACTTCCAATATTTGTAAAACATAAAACAATAAAAATCGAACTTGGCTAAGTTATTACAAAATCAGGATGGTTGAACTAATCTCCATTGTTAGGTAGAGAAGTCATGGGCTCTTATAGCTGAGAAGGCTGGCACCAAGTCATGTCCCTGATCGTCTTGATGATGAACCCATCATTCTGAATAGAGAGTTGACGCTATTGTGCTGCCAACATAGTAACCTAATTCCTTGACAGAGGTCACATAACATATTATATAATAAACTAACACTAATAAACTGTAAGAGAGCACGAGGGATTTCTGTCCTTGTGATTAAGGAAGGACTGCAACTTAAAATCTGATAGAAAAGAACACGGGAATCTTTTCATTGTATAAAAAGTTTTTTCTGTAAACAGTAGTTATTACTTATCTTCGGATCTCGAACACTTATCAAAAGGAATTCAAAGGTATAACTACTGTTCAGAAAAAAACTTTATAAATAAAGATTCTCGTATATAACCATATTACCAAAATAAAACAATAATATATATATATATATAATTATTATATATTATATATATATATATATATTATATATATTATAATATATATTATATATATATATATATATAATATTTATATATTAATAATATTATATATAATATATATTAAATATTATAAATATATATTTAATAAATTATATATAATATATATCTAATTATATAAATATATATATATCTAAATATAATAATATATATTAATATTACATATTATTAAATAATATTATATTAAATTAATATATATATTGTAATATATATAAATTTAGTATTATACTCTCATTGTTATATTATAGTAATATTAGTAATATAAATAACTGCTAAAAAAACCAATAGAGGACTATAGAGATATTATATATAGAACTACATAATGGTACATAATATTCACTATATAATAAAGTATCCGATTTTATGACTCATATGAGAGAGAGCTTTATTATTATTAGTATATTAGGTAATAATGCCTATATATGAAGATTATAGATATAAATATATTATATTATTATCATGTACTTAAATTTAATATTTTATTATGTGTTTTTAAAAATATTTAAGTAATATATATGAGTATAATAAAGAAACAATTAGTATACGAATATTAGTATACTCACAAACATATTAATATATTATAATATACCTTATATTTTATAATATCAAAAGATAGTAGTAAATTAACCCATATTGCTCTAAGTTTACTTAAGTAATATCAATCATTGGTACCAGGGTTGTTGGTAAGTTACGGTATATATAAATTATATGTATATATTTCCAAAAATTTTGTATAAGAACTTATTTATATATATATATCTACGATTGATTTGTTCCCTACTCTCAATCTTAATAAAAATTTATATAATACCTAATATATATATATAATATATATATAAATAAGAACATATACCTAGACTTTATAATATACTACACGAGAGACTATACTCTAGATACAATACTAGTTAATGAAATTTATATATATATATATATATATATATATTACCGAACTTAATCATATACTAATATACTCCGTACTTACTCACTTAGTAAACTATTATATTACTGTAGACTAACAACTCACTCACTGTAAACTTATCACTATACTAGATAACTATATTATATATATTAGATATACTCACGAACTAGATACCTAGGTAATTTCTTCTCAACCGCCCCTCTTATATTGAGAAAATAATTTATATATTATACTATGAGATAATTATATATATAATATACCGAGATCATTACTGCATACTTTCAATCTGACCATCATAATATATATATATATATATATATATATATAATATACCTATAATTATATATATAGAAATAAAATTTAAACAGACTATATATATCTACTGACTATTAATACTCACTCTAGAGATATCTCACATTATCCACTATAATCATATATATATATATGATATACTATTATTATGTATATAAATATAAATAAATAATATTAATATATTATATTAATAATATTAATATAAATATATATTTATATATAAATATATATTCTATATATTATATATATCATAATATATATATATATATATAATATAATATATATATTATATATATATACTATATTATATTAAATTATAATATTATATATAAATATAAATTATTGTTATATGATATATAATATATATATTATAATATATTATAATATAATATAATAATAATATATAATATATATATATATTATAATATTATATTATATTAATATATATAATATATATAATTCTAATATATAAAATATATATAATTATTATTACTTTTTAATATATATATATATATTATATATATAATATATATATAGATATTTATTAATATTATATTAATATATATATATAATAATATATTATATTATTATATATATATATATATATAATATATTATAATATATATTAATATATATATATATTATTTATATATATATATTATAAATATATATATTATTAATATATAATATTATTAATATATATATTATTATATATGAAATATAGGGAAGTTATAATGATATGAATGATAGTTGTATAATATAGATATATAACAATTATAGTATATTATAGTATATAGTATATTATAATATAATATATTAATAGTATATATATTATATATATATATATATATATATATTATATATATATATATTCTAAATTATAATTAAATTAAATAAATATATTATAGTACATATATATATATATTTCTATATATATATAGTTATATATAATGCTTATATGATATAATATTAGATATAGTATTATATAATATATTATGATATAGTGAAAATCGTATTATATAATAAATAAATAATTAAATACATAAATAAATAATAAATTCGTAAATTAAACATTAAATATATATATATATATTATATTATATCTTATAAGAGATAGTAACTAGTATTAAGTATATCTATATATATTGAGAGTATATAATATATTTACCTATATAATAATATATATATATATAGAGAGTATATTATACTCGTAATATAATATAATATTAATTGGATATAAATATATATATTATAATATAATATATATTGTGTATTTATTGTATTTTTAATATTATTTCATTTATTTATTTATTTATTATTTATTTAGTTATTTATTATATATTAAATATTTTATAGTTTGTAATATATATATATATATATATATAATAATATACTATATCTATCTATACTATATATATATATATATATAGCTAATATATATTATATATAATTGGGCCTATATATTAACGTTAACTATATATTAAGCATTGAATATATTTTTATTGATTACGTATAACTATACACTAAATAAATAAATAATAAATAAATTAAATAATAAAGTAAATAAATAATAAATAGATATAATGTTATTGAAAGTCACTATCACTTTCTAAACCTTTTGAAGTTCGATTATGTTATATATATACCTATATTATATATATATATATTATTATATTATAAACTACTCTATATATAAATAGTATAAATATATATATATAATATATACTGTCGTGAATATTTATTTCGGAGCTATAATACCTATTTCCAACTAAATATTTATTGGTCTATTAGGGAGTCACGAGTTTTTATTCACTCCTTTATAAGTTGCTGAATTATTAGGTCTATAGCTTCAAAGCGAATTTACCTAATGGTTGGAAGCTGTGTCAAAGGTTTGCAAATACAAATTAAGATAAAAAAGCTGGAAGTTTTACTCGTGTAAATAATAGTAAATACAGATATCCCTCATATCACAAGTTCACAGCATCGCATAGTACAAAAAACAAAAAAGCCATTATATACTATCTCTGCCTTTAAATACTATTTGGCAGTATTCTATATATATATATAATATTACCAAAATCATAACAATCAACATTTATAGCCATTTAGTCTATAAAATTAATTTACAAACCTAACATATACAATGCTAATGTAAATTTGAGTCTATCACAATTTGTCTTAAAAAATCAAAATCTACTTTTATATAAAATATAAAATTTGAGCGAATTATGAAATAAGGAACTTTGTAAAATATATATATTATGCGTAAATACACAATCAGAAAATCACTTCCACTTCAATCGTCAACATTCACAACTGGTTGCTTTTACAGCGTCAGAATGACTAAGGAAATTATTGAACTATTCCAGGCAAGATATACCTCTTGACGCTATACTATATATTCACCTATATAGTTGAGTAAGAGTATCATAACTAATATAATATATCTTAATTATATATTAGAAGGCTAATGAATATACTACCTGAGTTTGAGGTATATATACTAATAGCATACTATGATATATCTATAATAGTATATTTATTAAGTGTAGTATTTAAATTATAT
>JABUQX010022707.1:25000-28311 GCA_015478945.1 Trachelipus rathkii
CATCCCCAATCTTTGGATAGAAGGTAAACTATATATATATATATATATCATCCATCATCACCCTTCTCCCAATTTAGGGTGCGACCCATACACTGGAAACAGAAAAGTAGTAAATATGACGAAAGTCGAAACAGCTTCACCACCCCTTTTATACCTTTCACCGCGGTCAAGGCGCAGAAACTTCTGGGACCGCGACGGATCAATCACTATGGCATCTCGTCAATGTCAGCTGTACCAAGTGATTATTTATTTTTTCGTTTTTAGCGATATCGACTTTTCGTCTTGCCATATATTATATTTTTTCCTGCTGAGTCCGATTTTGGTATCTATGATCCTATAATTTGAGGGTGGGACACCCCCTTTTAAGCCCCGCTCCTTTTTACTTTCCCATTTTTATTAAGGTTACAGTTATCATATCGTTCTCAAACTTGGTAACCGTACGCCTGGTGGTGTTGCCTACCCGGAGCCCAGTTTTCCAGCCGCTACGCCCAATGTGTGAAAAGCTGAGCCCCAAAACTTGAAAATGCATATAGATTTGGGGGCAGAGATTCGGTGCAGCTGTACTCACGACGTCTTAGGCTTGGATTAGGAGGGCTGTGATTGGCTGTTGGAAATATGGCAAGTTTCCTTTTAGGGTGTACTTGATATTTTGTAAGTGTGCTTAATGTGTGTACCTAACTGTACTTAATGATTTTTTTTTTTTCGTTTTTAACGATATCGACTTTTCGTCTTACCATATTTTAAATTTTTTCGCGCTGATTCCGTTTTCCCAAAATTTGAGAGTGGAGTCCCCTTTCGGGATTCGAAACCCTTTTAAGCCCAGCCCCTATTTACTTTCCCTTTTTAGTAAGGTTATGGTTATCGTATCCTCTTCAAACTTGCTACCCTGACTGCTGGTGGTGTTGCTTGCCTTGTCACGAGTTTTAGAGCCGCTACGCCCAATGTTTGATGGGGCTGAGCCCCAAAACTTGTAAACGCTCGTAGATAGATGAAATTTGGCTAGTGCATAGAAGCAGCTAAACGAATTAGACTACTGAGCTTAAGTTTAGTACCGGCTCAAGTGAGTCGGGGTGGTGCGGTACCGCGTTAGTAAACATTTACTTAACACCATAATATTGGTGTTAATGTATATGGATGGGGTTATAAAAGAATTAGAGGTGGGGTGTTAGGGGATGGTGTTAAAATGATGGAGAATGGAAGAGAGTGAGGGTGCCCTACCTATTATATGCGGATGATTTATGATTTGGTTTTGTGTGGCGAATCTGAAGAGAGTTTAGAGAGAGAGAGGGTTTGTAGAGAGATTTGGCAGGGTGTGTAAAAGGAGGGTTTGAAGAAAATAAACGTAGATAAGAGTAGGGTTATGGTTATGGACAGTCCTCAGTGAAGTTATGTTAGATGGGTGAGCAGCTGGAGTCGTGTGTGAGTTTAAATATTTAGAATATGTTGAATGAAAAGGGAACGGAAAATAATGCAAATTGTTGTAGGAAAGTTGTGGGAGTGGCTGGTGCAATTAAATCACTTGAGGTGGACGTAAGGGACTAGCGGTCTTGGTGGTAGGCAGAAATTGTGCACATTTTGTGAATTCCTAAATTTAATGTATAGTAATTGAAGACTGACTGCTCTAGTTCTCAGGAGCCAAGTGGATCTGCTGTGTTCAGATGAACAATCTTATGAAAGTATGAGGTGTGGAAAATTAGTAAAATGAAGACAAAATTTTAGAAAGTTATGTGGTGTGAAGAAAGGGATAAATAAGAATATATTTGATAATTTTGACTCCATTTTAATTAATTCTTGCACCAATTTAGTTTTTATTTATTTATTTTTTTTTTTTTACGAAAGGAGAAATTTTAAATGATATCCGACGATTAAATGTTGCTGTGACGCGAGCGAAGACGAAGTTGATTATTTTAGGGTGTTTGGAAACGCTTCGTTTATTTGAGCCTTTTGAAAAGCTTATTAATTCCATCAAAAAGGATCAAATTTATGAACTGAAAGAAAATGTCGATGATTTTACGTGGAAATCTTTTTAAGACCAGAAATTTTGGGTCTTTTTGATACTTTAGTATCATAACTATTTTTATATATAAATAAAAAAAAATTTTATTTTAACAATAAACAGGGTTTATGTATTCTTTTATATATACCGTATATATAATACAAGAGTATTTTATTTTTTAAAAAACACTTATTTGATAAGAATGGTCATGCATGCCTCATTTTTTTGTGCATGTTTGCTCATTACACCCCCAGTTCTGGGGAACCATGGGATGGCTGATGATGAGAATTTCGATGCAGAAGGTGATTTGCATGCCCACGGAAATTGGTGCCATTTAGAATGATTTACAATAAAGTTGTTTAATCTTTTTAGTTTATCATTGGCTCTCCAGAAATTTGTCAATATATATCATAGCAGGTTTACTGATATCAATTATTGGAGCCATGCCAACCCCAACTCTCATAAAATTTACATAGTTGCGCTAATGCAGTCGTCTGTAGTATATTGTCGCACAGGTGTCCAGATCTGATTTAATATTAATTAATTATTTATCGGAATTTTTGTATTAAAATATATTTAATTGCTCAAATTTGTTAAAAGAGTTTAATTATTTTTATATTTTGTAAATATATTTTTATACTAATAAATGTTAATAATAATTTTTTGTTTCGTTAATATTCTTGAATTATTTTATTGCTATAAAATTAATCAGACTTACTAATTCCTTTTTTATTTCTTACAAAGCCATGAAATTGCTACTTTCTAATATTTTTTTTTTCTTAGAATATAGTTAGACATTTCTTTTTTTTTCTCTCTATTCTCCCTTCGTTTTCCACAAATGGGAATAGGGTGCATAACTTACTGGAATAGAATAATTCAAGTTAAAGAGTATGACGTAAGTCGAAAGAAAAGCCCTCCACCCACACACCTTCTCCTATTACCCCTAAGTGTGCGTGCCAGTCGCAGGCAAAAATCATCTAGCACTGCTATAGATCCCCACCGTGGTATCGTCAATGTGGGGTTCATCCCCTAGTATCCACATGAGATGGTCTGAAAATAAAAACATTTGATTGAAGTACTATAATTTTATACTATATCTATGGTATGCTGCAATTCTTTGCTAGATTAATATCCGTCACTCTTTGTCTTTCTTATTGACTGATTAAAATTGATGATATTTTCCCTTATCCATTTCAGCAACAAGGTTATCACTTCGCTACCCTACAATGATGGGTCTATCTTTAAAATATACTGACTGAATATTCGTCAGAATCTGTTTGAAGCATTCCCACGTGACAAAACAAATTTGCTTTTT
>JABUQX010022708.1:0-10000 GCA_015478945.1 Trachelipus rathkii
GGCCTGTTCACCGGGATCTTTATATATTATATTACTTTTTACAGTCATTATTTTAACTTATATATATTATTAATATATATATCTTATAGGGTCTAGATGAAGTTAGTGAACTTTAAGTATGATAAAGTTTGAGATTTTTATAGCTATTTTATTTGTTGATATTTAATTAGCTCAAGAGTTAGATAAACATATATATATTATAATATGATCGTTATATATTATGTTTATATATATATAACCTTAGTTGAGCGCTATATAGAACTCTTTGTTCAACAGAAGAGAGAGAGATGAGTTAGAGAGAGGAAGATTTTATATTTATATAGTAGTTGTTATATACTTATTATTATATTATCAGTTAGTTGATATATATATAATATATATATATTGATATTAGTTAATTTACTAGTTTTTTATTATTTTTTACAATACTATATGTATTACAATTAAATATATATTTAATATAGTCGGTTAATATTATATTATAATATTTTTATTGCTTTTGTTGTAAATGTTAAATAAACTATAAGTATTATTATATAATTTTTGTATCATGATAGGTACTGATGATATAGAGTAGGTTAGTAAATATATATAACTAAATTACCATTAGTTATTATAGCATTAAATATATATATATATATAATATAATTCCAATATAAATTATTATTACGATATACTATTAGAGAGAGTTTGGAAATAATTTATATTTAATTAGAGAGTGGTATAAACAATAATATATTATATAATATATATATTATTAATATATAATTAATATATATTATATTATGGTGATGATTAATTTTATATATATATTTATAAGTGACTCACTTATATATATAAATAAAGGTATATTTAAGTATAATATAATTAATATACTTATATTTATATATATATATATATAATCTTATTATATACAATAGATATATATATATATATAATATATATTTTACACATTAACCTATTGTCCATGTTATAATCTATATAAAAGCGAGACTCCGTTTGAGAAAACTCTTTGTATATAACGACATAATAACTGATACCGACAAACAAAAAAAGAGAAACAGAGAGAAGAAAAAAGGTGGAGGTGTTACCAGCAACAGAAAATACATAAATACAACAGTAGACGGTCAACCTGCACAAGTAATATTTATGGCCCCGCGGCGTAGGTTATGTAGTTTGTAGAGTGGTAACCAGTAATATAGGTGGGAGAAAAATGCTTGAACATCTGAGTAAGAAGAGTACGAAGTCACGAATTTCAACTCATCTTTGCTCACAAAGTTCTGAGCCATCAATATGTCTGAACACTTCATCCAGTTATCTTTTTGTTTACTTTCATTTCTGTTTTGAGATATCTTGCAGGATAGTAAGATGAATAATATACCTAAGATGTTCCAAGGTAACTACATATTATTTCCCATATTAAATATATAATAAATATATATATATATATATAAATAATATATATAGTTAATAATATATAGTATTATATATATATTATATTATAATATAATATATAATATATATATTAGTTATATATATTAATAATTAATTTATAATAATAATATAATTATATATATATATTTATATTTATATATATATATATAATATTATATATATATAGATATTAATTAGTATAAATCTACGTAAGTTTCTATATTATAATTATATTTAATATATAATTTATATAATATATTTATTATATATTTATAATATATATTATTATTATATAGGTATTATATATATATATATAGTATACAATATTATAGAACTTAAGTGCGATATTTCACTGTATAATGAATATATTGTAAATACATCATTATATTGTTTATTTCATATATGAGCATATCAGTTAGAATAAAGCTAATAATTGTATCAAAGTAAAATTGTATATTTTAATATAATATTTATTAATAATTATAAGTATAATAATATATAATAATAATAATATATAACAGCGTTGAGGATATTGTGATTTATACGTGCGTACCTATGAAAGAGTATAGGTTAGATCACTAAATCATATATATTCACTAGTTATTAGTGTAGTTGAACGATATATATATTTATGTATATTAGTTATAGTATAATTATAATATTATTTGTGTCTATATATATAAAATGAGATATCAGAAATATATAACGTTACTATAGTATATATAGATATAAGTATATTAGGTAGCCTAACATATACTCACACTAAATATATAGTTTATATATATGTATATTATATATATTATTATATATATATAATATATTATTATACCTATATCTATTTTATAATATAATAGATTGAGTATATTAATATATATTATATTAGAGATATATATATAGTAATATAGTTATATATAAATAATAATCTAAGTATATATATATGAGGATTTAGTGATATTAGTTGATAGGAATAATATATAGTATATATAGAGATATCTATACTAATAATACATTAAAATAAATATAAATAAAAAATTTTTATATTTTTGCTTATTTTTTTATAAAAAAAGTATAAAAAATTAATAAAATTTAACTTCTTTAGAGATATATAGCGGGGTACTATATCACACATAATATATATATTATAGTAAAGTATATACATATATATTATATGAATACTTATGTAACTTTATAATAACTATATATAGAATCAAATATAGTATTTTATATATATCATATAATATACAAAAATAAGTTTATAATATATATATATATCAGCTTTTTTATATAGAAGTAATATATAAATATATAAAAGATTATAGTACTCATATGACGTGACTTTTATATATCACATTTTATGAAGGTAATAATTAAAATAAGATAATAAGTGTGAGGGTAGCATTATAGCTGACTAGTATATATTATTAGTATATAGGATGAGTAATATATATATATTATAGAAGATAATAAATAGTATATTTAAGTACTATATATATATCTATATATATCTATCATATATAATAGAGCTATACTTATTAAATAATATATTAATACTAATATATATTATATTAGTAGGTACTAGAGTAAGATATATGATATATATATAGTCGTATAAGTAGTAGAGAAAGCTTAGGCTATTTAGGAAGGATTAAATATATAGGTAGTATTAGAGAGAGGGGCTATATATATATATATATATTATATAGTATATTATATATCACTATAATAGTAGTGGCTCAAAGAAATCTGATTTAATTCACAATAATACTTTTTAATATTATTCACGGTATAATTTATTATGTAGAGAATAAATAGAGAGTATATACTTATAGTATAAATATGAAAATCAAATGAGAATGAAGATTAAATAAAATAAATGAAATAGTAAATTCTTAAAGAAAGCTTCATCACAAGAAGCAAAGAGAGAGGCAGATAAAATAAGAAGAAATAAAAAATGAGGGAATTAGAGGCAAGAAAATAGAAAAAAGAGGAAAATAAAGTAATTGACAAGAAGAGAGACGTGAGAACATGAATAAGAGTTACATCATATCGCAGATAATAACATTGACTATCTCTTTAAACTTACTGAAGAGAAACGAGTGAAAAAAGTACTTATAAATAATAGTATACGGCAACATGACGCACCAGAATTAAAGCATCTTACTATGAGAGAAATGCACTCATTTTATGATGAAAAATTGACACACAAATCAAAAACATTGGCTTAACATAAAATTTTTTATAAAAAAAATAATTAACAACAATATTTTTTTGTCTTTCTCAAACTCGAGCCCCCTCCTTTTACGTATATTAGATATAAGATTCACTATTCTTCTTTTCATTTAGAAAAGTAATAATAATAATAATAATAATATAATAATAATAATAATCAATAATCAGTAAGATATAGTATAGAGCATATATAATTAATACACCTAATTAATCTTATTACACATGAGATATCGAATAAAGAGTGAATAGATCAACTCCGAATATGATAGAATATAAATATAATTAATTACTGAGTTATAATAATAGATAATTAGATAATAATGAAAGAACTAGAAGAAAATAATAAATAGGAGAGTGAACGAGAGATATAAATATAATAATTCTAACCTTTATAATGATGAAAAAGCGAAGCAGAGAGTAATCAAATAATAATTATTATATAAATAGAAATTTATATAGATAGAGAGATGTTAAGGTTAATTAATTCAACTCATATAACGCAACATTTCTTGGTAAGAGTCAAAAGCTGGTATGCAGAGATAAAGTATTTGAGCAATCTATAATGATCGAGCCGATTGCAACATTGGTTGAAGGAACTTATTAAGAGCTTAATGAAGTTGAGCAAGCAATTAAGTAAATCTGACAGATTAGGATTGATACTTTATTGGAGATTTGTTCACCCAATTGAAACTGTCTTCGTCTTTACTGTAACAAGAAAATGATTAATGTATATGTTTTTGCTTCCCAATAACTGCACAAATAGCAATAATAATCTCAACATTTAAAAATAATCTTTCAATTATGCTAAAATGCTGCAACTAAAAGAGAACTGATGCTTATACCTCTATTTTCAGAGAGGAACATTGATAATAGACATAGCAGCACGTTTGCATAGGCTTAATGAAAGGTCTTTAATGCAAAGAGAGCTGCATAATAAACAAAATAGTAATAATAACAAATTACAAACACTAAATTTCAGTTTATTCAACAAAGTATCATATTTGTTTTAAACATGATTCTTAGTTATACCCTACTATAGAATAGAATGAATTAATTAGTATATATAAATCCCAGAGTTTATTTATAGCAGGAGAATTATTGAAGCTCTGTTAAAAAGTGGTTATAAAATATTACTAATAATAGTCAATGTTCGAGAATGTTAATACTATCTTAGACTAAATTATATATAATAATATATATATATATATCATAATATATATTAATATATATATATTATATATATATTATATATTTTATATATGATATATATATATATATAAAATATATATATATATATTACCATACTAATATTATAATTATGATATTGATTAAATATATTATATATTATATATCGAATTTTATTTTCACTCTAGATATATATAGTATGGATATAAGTATTTATATTTAGAAATAACGTAAAGTTTATACGTCTATATAAAAAGAATACATTACTACGCACTTCTATATTTTATAAAGTTAAGGCGAGTGAGAATGATTATAATATATATATATATATATATATATATATATATATACCGTATACTGAAAATATATATATACTATATAATTAAAGTGAATGAGTAATAGTCTACACTATTATACTAAGATAGAGATGTAATATATAATACTTGCGTTTACTTGATATAAAGTATATGATAATATATATATTACATGGTATATAATAAAGCACTACACATATCTGAGTATTCTTATGATAGGTTTCACACTAAGTACATTATAATGTATATATATAATATATGTTATAAACTAATATATATATATATATATTACTATATACTATATATATATATATATATAACGCGATAGTATTATATAAATTGACAACATAATTATATACACACTATATATAATAATTTTATAATATATATATATTATATATTAGTTTAGTGAGATAAAATATAAGCACTATAATACATAAATTATATATAATTTTAGAATCAATAATTATGTTGCAATATGGTAATTATTAACTACGAAATTGAGTAAATTCAGAAAGTAGCAATACTAAAATCATTGCATCGATGAAGAGGCAAAATCACTAGACAATGAAAGACTAAGAATTCAGGAAAGTGAGTGGAGAGCGAGAGCGACAAGGCAGAACTTATCCGTCGCAAGATTAAAGCTAGTATAGAGGTAATTTAACCGAGCATGATAAGTGCCCCACTCATATGTGCTTAATAATAGTATTAGTTACAGAGGAGAGGTAGCATCCTCTCAAATAGGGATTAGTCTTTACGAGCCCTCATCCTTATATATTATATTCTCAACAATGTAATATGTATATAGTATATAGTACTAAGGTATATATATATAGGTACAAAATATATTCACATGAGAAGGCATAAAAAGAAGAAAACAAAGAGCATAAAGGGTAAGAACGTTCCTAGGTGAAGTCATCTGAGTAACTTAGGCGGAAACGAAGCCCCTGACTTCGACGCTATATATATATATATCACAGTTTATGATTAGTAAATAGAGCCGAAATAGCTCCTGTAAATGTATATATATATGATTAGGTGAAATATATGTGACACAGAACGATCACACTCACCTAACCTGTAAACGCTATGGGACGGTGAAATATGGCTTTAAAGTCAATAATAATATACTACTTCTCACGAGATACTGTAGTGAAATGTTTTAAATCATAGTTATGATTAGGTTGTGCGTAGTGTAAAATAATGATAATTTTAGTTAGCACTAGTAATAAGTGTTGTTATAGTATATTATATTGAGTAATATAAACAACATGAAATAATATAACGTTTAGTATATATGGATCGTTGTACGATATATATAGTGTAATCGATAAGCTCGAGAGCTTTTGCAAATATCGATAGTATAGGATTAACTCAGCTCCTAACACTTGTATAGTAGGGAGGAGAGGCAACACCCAGCTATGAACATGGACATTATTTATCCTAATTCCGGCAACAGTCTCGACCGTAACGAGTCACAGTAGAGGTTGATTATAGGTATTGTATTTATAGGTTAAATCTAGGTGAAAAATTAGTATTATTAATTATTAATTATAGGTAAGCATTGCACCCTATTAAGATCAGTATACCTAATTCATCGCTTGGGGAGTCGACCTAGTATAGAGAGTAGTGTCAGATAGTAGAGCTCATCTAGAGTTATAAAGTATGAAGGTCTGAGGCATAACAATAGAAGTATGTACTGGTACCGCCTATCGCTGTTATTGTGTATGAAAGAAGAGCGGCGAACCGTGAGAGAGAGGTGAGTTTCCCACTTAGACCATGTGGAAGTATAAACGCCTATATACCATAAATCAATCATTAAAAAATATTTATGGAATTAGTGCAAGATTTATTGGAAGAATGAGTGGAGGGTACTTACATAGAGGTGATAATTAGCCGTTATATAAGTGGCCATATAAACAAATACGTTTGACAAATCTAAGTTATTATTATAAAGAATGTTCTGCATTTAGCGCTACACACTCAATTATATAGTGAGAACTAATCACTTAAAATGTATGATTAGAACAGGTGAGCAAAAATAGATTTCTACTATTATGACTGATAAAATGAGATAAAGTTACAGTTGTAGTGAGAAGATAGTATGTAAATGTTGAAATATAAAGCGAATTCCTCATACGAAAATGCACATAACAAAGAATTAATTATGATAAGTTATATTGTATATTAGTGTCGTCGTATGCTTTTAGATTATCATCAGTCTTAATATTTTTAATGAGGATTAAGTTCTATATGTAGATCTTTTCCACTCGAAGTAATATCATTCATATAATATAGGTGACAGAAGAGCCTAGATGATGGTACTGAATTTGAATACAGATTATCTGTATAGCGGTGAATTTATATAGGAAGTATGGATGGAGTAATGGTGGAGTAAGGTATTAAATAAGTTATGTACCTCTCTTACACACACGCAGAGGTATAGGTTCTTAGAGAGAAGGAGAGTGTTTAGTATAGTAGTGTATAGCAGGGTAGAAGGGGGATAATATAAACTATTATAATTATGAGATGATTATAGAAAAAGTTTCAAGAACTGATTTTACAGATATCGGTTATAGTAGCTTTGTCAAAAGTATAAATTCAGAAAGATTAATCTGCTAGCGTGGGTGGACACTGAGCGAGTTGAAAAGGGACTGATCCGAAGATCGGGAATAGGAAGAGTCGTAACACAAAGGAGAAACTCTATGTAGAGTTGAGAGCTAAAAAACAAGATAAAGGAAGAGAGTGATGTTTAGATCTATTGAGAAATGGTGTTGTTATATAATATGAGCGATTCTTACACACACAAGGAAGGTTATTACTTTGGTCGAAACGTTAAGGAGAGAGAGGAGTGCAATATGAGAGAGTAAAACATCATTACAGAAAGTAGAGTCAAAAGTAAGAATAGGGAAATGAACAGCCATTATTTGCGCGGCACTGAACATCGTTTCTTCTATGTCTGCTTCTCTTCGGTATACAAGGAGTTTTATTAGCAAACTTTTAGTTATATAATAGACAAAATTCCAAAATTGTCGCGATAAAATATTAGAGTTACGCGATACTGGGCGAAAACATATGTTGCCATAACAGTGTCTTCTGTGTCACCTCGAACATAATCAGAATGCTAAGGAACCAGTATTATACTTCATGAACTACTTTTGTATCAACCTATAAGTGCGAAGTGTTAGAGGCTTTGTTCACAATTATATAGAGAACGTATAGACTAAATCTCTTTTCTATTCAGTCAGTTATGAATATTAGGAATATTGACTTGTCGTAAGAATTTAATTTATTGAAAATGTGCGAAATATTTATAAATTTAACACCCATACAAGTTTTTTTTTAAGATTTTACTTTCACCATATTCATTATGCATTATCATAAGGATGTGTCATCCGTATCATATAGAGAGACCTGATTGAGATATCACCAATCTCCACCACATTACTCACTCAGAAGGACATCTCAAGTATGGTACTCTCCTGAATACGCTTATGTAGGAGTAGTACCTAGCCATACGCAGAGCTATCATTATCTCTACGTAAAGTACTTAGTGCTCGTATCTAGATGTTCATTACTTGCCCAAAAGGTGACGGACAGTTTGGTGTCAATTTCAACTGGAAGTTGGGTGTACCAATAAGAAATCCTCAGTGAAAACAATGGTAGATTGAACAATATTACATACTTTTGTAACAAGTGAGAGCTCCCAAAGATGGTGAAGCATCAAGCAGACATGTTCCAGCAATGTTGTCCACCTTCATGATGGAGTCAACGGGTCACTAAAACTTCGCGCTGCTCTAAGAAAAGGCTCCAATTTGGAGAATGTGCAGTGAACAGTGAGGAAGTGGCCACAAGTTCATTGAGCCAACTATTATTTGCAATACCGGGAGGCTCCACAGGATTCCACAGGGTTCTCCCCATTCGAACTCCTGTATGGTAGGACTGTGCGAGGTCCTATGCAAATTTTACATGAAATTTGGGCGGGGGATATTAATCCTGAAGAGGCAAGGTCAACATATAGATATGTTTTCGACTTGCAGCAAAGAAGAATGGAACCTCCACGGTTGGCTGGTCAGAATTTAGCGAAGGCCCAAATTTCCCAGAAAAGATACTATGACAAGAGTGCAAAAGGCCAGAAAATATTGGAAAGTATGGTAGTATCTAGCATCTTAGTATTATCTCGTATTATACTATAGACTACGTTCACTAGATGACTAACAAAATGAAAAGTTAGTTGTATTAGAAGATGGGGCGGAAGGAGCCCAACTAAAAACTTACACTAGGTGATGTGCATTGAGAAAATAGTCCTATACTCTAGTGATATAATAGCAAGGAGCTAATTTTATGACCTAAAAAACACAGAACTGTAATTTAGCTAAAAACAATTCATTATACTATTTAATTAAAGTGTGATTGATTTCTAGTTTGATGTTTAACTATTCACATTAATATTAACAGGACTATTACTTATTTTGTTTTTGTTGTTGTTTATTGTTGTTGTGTGAGGGTTGTTTGTGTGAGTTGTTCTCTCTGTTTTTTTTTAATATTTTTTTTTGCCAAAACTCCTAAAAATTATTTCCAAATTTTCCAAATTATTTCCAGTATCAAAAAATACTTCAAGAATATATTTATTTTTCTTGTTAAATGAATTGGTATTAAAAGAGAATATGCTTATACCCAGCAAAAAATTCCTATAGGATCAAATCCATTCCTATCCTAATTAAGATAGGAATGGATGGGATCCTATAGGATCCCATCCATTCCTATCTTAATTAAGATAGGAATGTATGGGATCCTATAAGATCCTAAAAATTCCTATAGGATCCCATCCATTCCTA
>JABUQX010022708.1:12500-15000 GCA_015478945.1 Trachelipus rathkii
CTATTTTTCGTCCAAAAACCCAATTCCTGAGGATCATAAACATTCGGTTTTTCCGTTTTCCTGGGTAAATAAAAGTCAACGTATCCAAATTCATTCATTTATTATATACTCGATTACATTTGATAAGTTTAATACATGTACATGAGCGTTACGTGACACAAAAGTTCAGAGTTCACGGCGTAAATCCCCGTTTCCTCGATTTCCGTGTGTGAGCAGCTGCTGGGTTGTCTCTCTTCAGCGACCAGCAGTAGTCCGCGAGCATGACTGCGTCCCACCTCCCCTGGTACCTCTCCTCCATTTGACGCATGTCCTGATGGAACCTTTCTCCCTGCTCGTCGCTGACCGCACCAAGGTTTTCAGGAAACCTCTCCATGTGTGAGAACAGGAAATGCATCTTTATACTCATCAAACACCCGAGGTTTTGGAAGTTCTTTATCATGCTGTTGATGAGTGTGCCGTAGTTTGCTGCCTTCTTGTTCCCCAGGAAGTTGTTCACCACCTGCACAAACGACCTCCAGGCGGCGCACTCTAGCGTGTTCATGGAGTTTTCGAACTCTGTGTCCTTGATGAGCTGCCGTATCTGTGGGCCATCGAAAATGCCGGCCTTCAGCTTCTCAATGGTGACTCCAGGGAAGGCTCGGCACAGGTAGTTGAAGCACCTCCCATCCTTGTCCAGAGCGCGCGTGAACTGTTTCATTAACCCAAGCTTGATGTGAAGCGGTGGGAACAAAATCTTTTCCCGGTCAACAAGAGGTTCGTTTATGATGTTGCTGGCCCCAGGTACTAACTGCTCTCGCGCCGGCCACTCTTTCTTCACATAGTGCTGGGCTCTGTCTCGACTGTCCCACTTACATATAAAGCATGGGTACTTTGTGTACCCGGACTGCTGACCAAGTAGAAAGTTCACCATCTTAAGGTCGACGCAGATGATCCATTGGTGCTGCTGATATTGGATTTTGTCGAGCACGTACTTGACTGCTTCATATTTCTCTTTGAGAGTTGTGGAGTGCGCAAGAGGAATTGAGGCGAACTCGTTCCCGTTGTGTATGAGCACACTCTTCAAAGAGCGCTTGCTACTGTCTATGAAGAGTCGCCAATCTCTCGGATCATATTGAGGAGCGCCGAGTTTAGCAAGAAGACCGGCGACATCTTGGCAGTACACGAGGTCTTCCTCCTCGCAGAAGTAGCCCATGTAGTCCTGATGCCTTCTACGAAAGAACGTGATACGCGCGTCCTCACCGAGTAGATTTTTCTCTTTGAGTCTGGAGGCCAACAGCTCGGCGGAAGTCTTCGACAAGCTGAGATCCCGAACCAGATCATTAAGCTCACATTGTGAAAAGGGCTGCGGACCATCTTGTGTTCCATACTCCTCATCTGTATCTCCTCCCTCATATGCAGTGGTGGCCTCGTCGTCGCTGTCAGGAAGCTCTCTGCACGCTGGTACAGGAAGTTCTTCGCAGTGAGCAACTGGACGGCGGGCAGATGGAAGGTCGGGGTACTGGAGGCTGCTCCGATTCTTCCGGTTGATGCCAGTAGTATCGATGGCGCAGAAGTAACAATCCGATTCATGGTCAGACGGCTCCCTCCAAACCATCGGAATCCCAAACTTCAGTGTAATTTCTACCTAGGATCCGAACTAGGATTCGAACCCTCGACCTTGCCATGCGACTCCGTCGCTCTTCCGTTTGAGCCACTTGAAAGTAAGCCTGGTAGGCGCGCTTCACAAAGCTTGTGATGCCTGCCATTGCCAGCGTGTATTCTCCGCAGATGTAGCAGAAAACGTCAGGATTATTCCTGCATGACCGTCGCGCTGAAGCCATATCAATACTCTGAAAAGAAAGAAAAAAGGTCAATTAGTCATTTTGAAACAGAAACACATCAGAAGCAACCATTTATATATGAATAATTCGCTATATTCTTCCAGAAATATAGGATTGAACTCAAAACCTCAGCATATTTAGACTAATTTTGGTGTTCTGAGTCCAAAAATCACCTTGGTTTTGCTCTATCAGGTCAACTTTTTGAGATACAGCCATAGGCCTACCTGACGAGCTATACATATGATAATTATCATATGTATAGCTCGTCAGGTAGGCCTATGGCTGTATCTCAAAAAATTGACCTGATAGAGCAAAACCAAGGTGATTTTTGGACTCAGAACACCAAAATTAGTCTAAATATGCTGAGGTTTTGAGTTCAATCCTATATTTCTGGAAGAATATAGCGAATTATTCATATATAAATGGTTGCTTCTGATGTGTTTCTGTTTCAAAATGACTAATTGACCTTTTTTCTTTCTTTTCAGAGTATTGATATGGCTTCAGCGCGACGGTCATGCAGGAATAATCCTGACGTTTTCTGCTACATCTGCGGAGAATACACGCTGGCAATGCACAGGAAGGGCATCACAAGCTTTGTGAAGCGCGCCTACCAGGCTTACTTTCAAGTCAAGCTGGGTGACCAAGATAAGTCCTGGGCACCGCACACGGTGTGCAAGACG
>JABUQX010022708.1:30000-35000 GCA_015478945.1 Trachelipus rathkii
CTCTTTCAACAAAACAGTAAAATAATTTTGAAGGAATCTAAAAAAATACATCCCACATAGACACCGTAAACATTTCAACCCCAACTTCTCACCAGAAATAGACACCCATATTAAATAAAGAAACTCCCTGAGACAAAATGGACAACCTTCTCAAAATAAATTAAACCAAATTATAGACCTTAATAATAGAATAAACCATCTAGTCAACCCAACTCAGGATAAGTAAACCCAAATGCTAAACAACATGACCAACACTAAAAAAATAATCCTTACAATAAAAAAAAGATTCACACTTCGCACACTCAACCACTACCAATCCACGAAGATATCTGTAAACAAAACAATAAAATTCCTAGCCCAAAATATTAAAATTTTTATGTCACACTGTTGAAAAATTAGCCACAAACCCACAAACCCACAACCCACAAACCCACAAACCCACAAACCCACAAAACCCACTAATAGACAATTAATTAAACAACTTACAAGGTTGAAATCCATTCAAGAAGAACCACATTCACTCCTATAGAAGTTCTTAACATTATTAAAAACCTTAAAAACTCAGAAGCATTAGACCCCGACCATATGTCCAATATCCACCTCAAACACTTAGGAACCATTGCTATCACAGCTCTAATACAAATATATAACGTTGAATGGCAAACCAATACCCTACTACCTTTATAGAAACATGCACTCATAATACCTATATTAAAATCAAACAAACCACCCAACAACCCATCAAAGTACTTGAAAGTACTTAATCTCAAAGTACTTAATCTTAAAGTACTTACAAAGTATTTAATCCTCAATAGAATTTCACCTCTTATTCTTTTGTCAGATTCACAACATGGCTTTCGACAAAAGCACTCTACTATACCACTCTCATAACCGTTCTAACTCAACACATCCTAACAGGTTTTTACTAAACTACTCCTCCCCCCCCCCCTCAACGTACTCTCCTAATAGCAATAGACATCTAAAAGGCATTTTATACAGTCCCCTGTCACCTTTAATAGAAAAAGTCTTAAGCACAGATATAATCATCAAAGACAAAAAAAAATAATAGGTAAATCTCCTATACGGTCGAACAACCATGCAGAGTCATTCAAGGACATTACTCCTCCCTCATATGCAAATTATATATAATGGAGTCCCAAAGGATGCCATTCTTTCACCTACAGTCTTTATTTAACCTTTTTATGTACGATCTCCCTCATCTCAATTCCTCTTCTATTAAAATTAATCGAATCTGATGATCAAACATTCAGAGCACAAAATCCTTCTATAAACATGGCATGCAGAAAGCTTCAACAATATATAATCCAACTAGAGTAGTGGTTAACAACAAACAGAATGACTACATCACCTCAAAGATCCAATATTACCTTATTCACCCCAGACCGAAGGGAATCTAACATCCACCCAACAATATTCCTATTAAATATTAGACTCCCCTCTCAATAAACAACCCACCATATAAGGCTTGACCTTTGATACACATCCCAGCAAAAAAATTCCTATGGGATCCCATCCATTCCTATGTTAATTAAGATAGGAATGGATGGGGATCCTATAGGAATTTTTTGCTGGGATATGACATTCACCTCCCACATCAACAATATCACTTCAAGATCCACATATAAACTAAATGTAGTGAAAACTTTAACTGGAACAAACTTTTTCCAACATAAAGAAATACTCACAACCGAATACAGACAATACCTGTGTCCCTTCCTAAGCTATGCATCAACTGCCTGGGCACCCACAATATCACAATCCAATATTCGTAGATTAGAAACCGTGCCAAAAAAAAGCTCTCAGGATGATAACAGGCTCCCTCACCATCCACACCCCTCCATCATCTACTAACTGGAAAACAAAAATTCTACTATTAAAAGTCCATCTTGATATGATGTGCTGTCAATTTTACTGTAAATCACTCTTAATAGATAACTCCCTGCATCAAACATTACAAACCCCCCCCCTCACCTAGAAGGATAAAAATTACACCAGTTTCCCCCCCCCCACACCTCTAGATATTCCTATTATTAAACACATTCACACTCAATTACCTTTTAGAGAACCATCTCCAAATATCTCAAAAACTCAATCCACCCGAAATATCCACTACGGAACAAACCTTGGACTGTCAAACACACGAAATGCTGTACCATCTCTGGACTAGGCACCATCCCTCCCTTCAAGAATACAAATTCAGAATTAGTAAAGCACCCTTCCCCCCCAGCCTTACATGCTTTTCTCTAACTATTGATGACAAAGTACATTTCCTACTAGACTGCTATTTACGACTTCTGGACCCGCCCAGCTGTGGCGACATAATATTTCGAGTTAGCCCGTTTCTCGTAGGAGGGTAGCGGGGAGCTACAAAGTTAAAAGTAAGTAAATAAATTATATAATATATATATCTATTATATATATTATATAATATATTTATATATATCTATATGTATATATATATATATATAATATAAGTGTATTAATCAAAGCAATTTTTCGCCGAGTTTGGTACGTATTATAAAGGCCTTATTTTATATATTATTTAAAAGTTTTTACAACAGTCTTCATAAGATGTGTTAAACGTAAGCTTTCGGTCCTTAATTTTCTGGACCCTCTTCAGACGTTGTTTGTTATTTTGAAGATTAAATAAATTATTAAAATTTTTGTTTAGATTAATGGTAAAACAAGTTGAATATTAAAGTAGTTTTTAAATTTTAAGTAATTTTTGCTTTTATATTTTTGAAAAATGGTGTGGTGGTCAAGAATGGTTGTTCAGTGTTGGGATTGAACGTATAATTCTCCTTTTTGGTAAGTTAAAATTATTAAGGTTTTGTATGCATAGCGATTCTAGAAGTTTACGTTTGGTGGGGTCTAGTACCTTTAAGATGGGGCACGGTATCTTTTTATATTAATGTTGTGATTGAGACTAGATCTATGTAGGTGAGAGCAGAACTTTGAGAGGCGTATGTAAGATCGTGTTTATGTTTATGGAGTCTTCTGTTAAAATCATTTGTTTCACCTATGTATTGTGAGGGGCATTGATGGCAGGGAATTTTGCATATGCATTGTGAGATGTTATTTTTGTAAGTGAGTTGGAGGTTTTAAGATTCTTTGAGAGAAGAGGTGTTAGAGGAAGTTAGTCTTAATGATGAAGGTAAAGTTTTGAGGATTTGTTTATGTGGTAGGTGAGGAATTGGTAGACTACAGAGGGAGTGCGTGTTGGTCACGGTGGTAGGGTTGTAGAATTTATTTTTTGCTTTTTAAGTGAACCTTTAAACCCAACCTACCCCGCTACCTCAATTCTACGGTGTTCCTAAAACACATAAAAACAACATCCCTGTCAGACCTACTAATTCCAACATTAATTACAGTTACATATAAAACCTCCTCATGGCTGTCAAAACAATAAAATCATCAATTACTACTTGGACATATTTCATCCTCATCAACTAAAAAAACTAGTACTTTATTCAAAAAATCACACAAGCAATTCTTTGCACTCAATAAAATACACGTTTCTCTCAGACTTTGACGGTTACTTCCTTTTCACGTCAGTTCCCAGTCCCTTTTGCCATCTCTCTTTTAGAAAGAATTTTTTAACGAAAAGCACTACAACCTAGATTACCTTTTTCTCTCTCCTCAAACAACTAATTTTACTCACCCTTGAACACAATTTCTTCCATTTTAACAACACTTACTACAAACTAAATTCTGGTCTAAGCATGGTAATCTCCCCTCTCCCCAATTCTTAGTACATATTTATGGAACTATTAGAACATTCTTTTTCATACTTAACCACCTCTTCTGTCCAATACCAATGGGTTCGCTATGTGGATTTTGATTTTTTATTTCCACTCCCTGTACCACCATCAACTCTCATTCTTGACTAATCGACTCTATCCACCTAAATTATAAAATTTCAACCAATGGAACTTCTAACAATCACAACCCTGCCTTTCCTTGTACCCTCGCTCTATTGGAACAACGCCTACTTTAACTCTTTGGTGTTTATCGTAAAACCTAACTTCACCCTTCTTACATGCCATTGGTACTCCACACATTCTCAACATAATAAATCTGGTGTTCCATCCGCTCTCTTCCTAAGAGCTCTACGCATCTGTTCTCCTACTCTTCTACATAATGAAATCAAATACATTTTCATTACTTTCAAGAAACTATCTTATCCAACCTACACTATCAAAGGTTCGCTTAAAAAAGCAAAAAATAAATTCTACAACCCAACCACCGTGACCAACGCACACTCCCTCACCTATATACCCATTCCTCACCTACCACATAAACAAATCCTCAAAACTTTACCTTCATCATTAAGACTAACTTCCTCAACACCTCTTCTCTCAAAAGAATCTTCAAACCTCCAACTCACTTACAAAATAACATCTCACAATGCATATGCAAAATCCCCTGCCATCAATGCCCCTCACAATACATAGGTGAACAAATGATTTTAAGCAGAAGATTATGCAACATAAACACGGATCTCTACATAGCGACTCTCAAAATTCAGCTCTCACCTCACATAGATCTAGTCTCAATCACAGCATTAATCTTAAAGGTACTAGACCCCACCAAACGTAAACTCCTGGAATCACTATGCATACAAAACCTCTCCTAATTTTATTTGCTAAAAAAATGAGAATATTACGTTCATATCCCACACTTAACACATTTCTTATAACAAACAATTTTTCAAAAATATAAAAGCAAATTTACTTAATTTAAACTACTTTTCATATTTCAACTGTTTTACATAATCTTACAAAATTTTAATAATTTTTATTTAGTCTTCAAGGGCATGATCCAATAATTTGCGGGGGCTGATCCCAGTTTTCAGCCCCAACCTTAAAAATGGACATAAAATTCGGAATTTTCAGCCGTTTTAAAAGTATATAAACACAAATGTAGCTTTTTTTTTATGAGCTTAAACGATTTGTTTCCGCTGTTTTTTCTGTGACTGT
>JABUQX010022708.1:45000-47500 GCA_015478945.1 Trachelipus rathkii
CTTTAAATAATATAGAAATAAATTATATATTTAAAATAATAAATTAAATAAATAGTATATAACCCATAAAACATTTATAAACTAATTATCATCAAATTATTATAGCTAATTATTTTAATATATACTTATAAATTATTTTAAATATATTATTTCAATTATTTATTAATATAGCCAAAGATATTTAATAAATAAAATTTATTTTACATAAGTAAATATAAGTATAAAAAATATATATAAATTAATTAATAAATATATATAATAACTTAATATTAAATAGAATATTAATATAATGATTTATAATAATTTCTAATATATTATAATTATATATATCATATATATATATATATATATATATATATATTATATTATATAATATAAAAAAATATATATAGTCAAAATATTTATTTTTATATATATATTAATATATATATATATATATATATATATATAATTATTATATATATATTATATATATATATGCCTATATATATATATATATAATATATATATATATATATATATATATATATATATTATATATATATATAATATATATATATATATATAATATTTATATTATAATTATTATATAATTTGGCCTATATAATATATATATATATATATATATATATATATAATATATTATATATATATATATTTATATATTATATATATATATATATATAGATTATATATATTATGCAATACTAAGAATAGCTGAAGAACCTTGTTCATTCTTTTCCATGAAAGTACATGTCAGTTGCTTATTCTTTTTCAACACTCTTCTTGGATTTATAGAACTGGATTGCCTAACATTGAATAATAATAATAATAATAATAATAATAATAATAATAATAATAATAATAATAATAATAATAATAATAATAATAATAATAATAATAATAATAATAATAATAATAATAATAATAATAATAAATAATAAATAATAAATAATAAAAATATAATATAATATAATAAATAATAACAAATAAATAATAATATAATAATAATAATGCATAATATATAATAATAATAATATAAATAATTAATAATATAATAATAATCTATTATAATTAATAAGTATAATAATTAAAATAAGTAATAATCACTAATACTAATAATACAGTAAATAAATAAAATTAATAATAATAATATTTGCAAAAATATAAAAATAATAATAATAATAATAATAATAATAATAATAATAATAATAATAATAATAATAATAATAATAATAATAATAATAATAATAATAATATATGATATTGATGCTTTTTCAAGCCTACTGAAAGTATTTCTTTCAACAGAAGAAATTTTCTTTAAAATTATTCTTGAATAAAATAAAACAATTGATTTAAGTATAGTACCAAGCTTTCGTTCGTACACTTCGGACATTTTCAAGGAATAAATTTTATTTTTAATATTTCAACAATTTTGATAAAATAAATGTCGTGTAAACTAATAACAAAAATAAATAAATAAAATTAATAAATTTTAAAGTTAGAAAAGTTAACTTACATTGACTTTTTTGTCATTTAAAGGACTGTTCAAAAAATTGGACATTTTCGTTATATTTTATGTTTATCATTGGTTTATGTTTCCTTAAGAGCAAACGATTCCCCTAGGCGCAATTTATAAAAAACAGTTTTTTCTTGTTATGATGGAGAAGCTCTTTCTTTTATGCTGTTATTGGGATTTTTGTGGTGTTCTTCTTTAAAATGTTGAAAATATTTTGCTCGGGTTATACTTATGTTGCGACATTCTCATGTTTGAGGGTATTCGTTGTGTATCCGATATAAGAGGCGTTACAGCCATTTTCGAACATTGAAATCGGTATACAACGTTACTACTCCCACCATCCGAAAGCGCTTCACGAGTAGAGAAGCACGAGCCCAGTTTCAATGGCTTATAGTACGATCTTAATATAAGCTTCTTCCCGTCTTTTGCTTTAATATGCTCTTTAAAAATTAATTTTAATTTGTTCTCTTCATCTTTTTTCCTGAATGATAATTGTTCAGTTTTATAATATAATCGAGGGCTTATCGTTTTTTGGTTTTCATTCGGTTGGTATTGGTAAAGTAAATTAATTAAAGTGTTCTTTATAGTTTTTCTTATATATACTGCGGGGAAGTTTTGTTTTTAGAAAATAACAATAATAAATAATAATATTCATTAATTAATTTTAATAATAAATAATATTTCTAATGATATATAAAAATAATAAAAATAAGGTATAATATAATAATAGAAATTAACCTTTTTTAATAATAATGAATAAAAATATTATATGAATAAATAATATAATAGTAATAAGACATAATTCTCAAGATGACAATAATTTCTAATAATAATAATGACATCATCACAAGACGTAATATTTCTAATTAATAATATATTAATAATAATAATAATAAATAATAAATAATCATCATATATATAATAATAATAATATTTTATTATTATTACTATTATAATAAATAATAATAATATATAATAAAT